>BMAC01000783.1:62691-76065 GCA_014905375.1 Phtheirospermum japonicum
CTCCCACCAGTTCTTCGTCATTCCATTGACGAAACTGATATTTCCTTATATCTTCACTTTGACCAATCATAGGAGTGCTAACATATTGCACTTATCCATAATTAATTGTCTGATCATCTTTTGGATATATGTAAACTATAGAATTTAGTATTCCACAAACTCGATTTTAGTTTAAAGCCTTAACATGACCGAGTTTTCCCATGATGCATTATCTCAAATTAAGAATTTCAAATAACTAGCGATATCTCTTATTTCATTAAGAGTGGATGTTATGTTCCTTTCATCGACATATATAATTATAATCGCAAATTTGAAACTTATTTTCTTTATAAATACGCAAGGGCATAGATTATTTTTTCCCCAATCAAGTAGTCACTTAAACAGTTATACCACATCCGTTTGAATTGTTTCAATCCATAAAGTGAGTGTTTTGATTTTATTGCAAATGCACTCCATGGCTTAGAGTCACGTGCCTTGGCAATGAAAGGCCAGCAAGCACTTTCGTATATATATCTCTAAATCACGATCCCCATAGAGATATCATGTAACCACAGGTATAAGCTGCATTCTCAGTTCTTTGGAATTATAACATCTATTATTGGAGAGTACATATCCCCATAGTCAATTACAGGGCGTTTTGAGAAACTTTGTGCTTCATGTATAGATTTGCATCTCATGGATTTATTTTTCTCATTTCGCTTTCTGACAAAACTTTGTTTATGTCCTACAGGCTTTACACTTGGTGAGGTTAGCACTACCAAACCAAATACCTACCTTGTTGTCAGTGAGTTTAGTTCTACCTGGATTGATTCTTTACATTTAGGTCAATTTGCTCTATATTGATATTTCAATAGAGCAGTGTTCGATACTGTTGTGCTCTATGATTCTTTGAGCAACAATGTATATATCATCAATGTGTATGAAAAGTCTTTCCATCAACTTATAAACTCTCATTGTACATTGAGATTTCTTTATTCTCTGGAATCATATTAAACTTCGGAGCGTCCTCCAGTAATGATTCATGGACATAAGTATAATTAGAGATATTCTCATGAGAGTCATTATTTTCATTGATGATCAATTAAAGTTGTGTCATACATGACCTCTTATTCCTTGGGCGAGTATTGATCGAACTAAGTGACCTCCCCCTATTCCTTTTGGGAGTCACGACCTCAACCACACCTCCACTAAGTATGGTTGCAATGTCTTAATCTGTGATATTGTTCCCTTCACTGGGACTTTTAACCTTGCAGACACATTTGCAGCTTGTATATATATGATCTCGTCACTTTAAAAATTGAGTCTTCTATACTTTGAAAATCAATTATTCACTTTACTTTTCTTTCACGTTACATTGTGAAATGCGGGGATCATAATGAGACACAGTATGAAACTATTCCTGTCGTTCCATTAGAAAATACTTTTTCTTATCTCCCCCTAACGACGGAAAGACTGTCTCATTAGAGTAACAAATTCGCTAATTTAGCAATAAGGAGATCGTCTGTCAAAGGTTTCAAATAGCGGATGATTGTTGGAGATTCATATCCAACATAAATACTTAATCGTCTTTAGAAACCCATATAAATGCGTTGTAGGGGTGCAATAGGTACATATAATGCGTAACCAAATATGCGTAGATATGAATTATCAGGCTTATATCCAGTTACCAACTGGTACGCAAAATATTTGGTTAGCAGGGGTTCATAAACGAATAAGTAAGAGTTACGTGCAATATTACATAATCCTGTGCAAAGATAAATGAGTGCGCAGAAATATTGTCTTAGTCATCATCTATATTCCTTTTGATAGTGTCTTATTTGAGACCTTATTATATATGCACATTAGGGTACAAGATCCAGTAAATCGATCTTTATTAAAATGCAATAGACATCTAGTACTTTTGATATAAACCCTCTATCATTATGATTTTGGGTGCTTTATAAGGGTGGTGAGTTAAATGTGCTAGAAGTTTTGCAAATGCAACATTTTTATGGACAATACGTGCCGAAGCATCGACCAAGAAAAATACTTGAATGATCCGCATTGTGAATGGTCATGTCCACATATATCACCAATGATCAATTATAGGAATGAAATATTATACTTTGTATCTTTAGCAAATGCAGATCTCAATCATACAATTTTGCTGATGAACAAGTTTTGAAAAAATGAGTGATGTATCTTTGAGATATGAATGTATGTAGTGCTCCTAGTACTTTAGAATGCACTAACTATAATTGAACAACATTAGTTCAACACTATACTGTGCATCAAATTTCTATCTCATTTTGTGTTCACTCAAAATAAAAGATGTCCATGTTAATTTCTTATAATATGGACCATTATATCACGAAGACCAAAGGATCCATGCCAATCGTATCAAAACTTGAATGAGTCAGTGTTCAAAAGTTCTTTGTTGGTCATATATTATGATTCAATAATCAAAAAGTAGTAAAGTAAAATTACTAGATTGACTCTAAAACGTGCTTTCTTCCACATAAATTAAAAGTATAGTTCCATTCTCATAATGTACTTTTTAATGATAATCATCAACATGAATATCATCAAACTGAACAAGGTTCGTTCGCTCTTGGTCAATAATTAATGAGTTTTTATGACTTTAATCAATGTGCCGTTAGGCATCAAGACATTGTCACATATAAATATCAATTAAGTGAGTAATTGTCTATTCATCGAAAAATTCTCACATTCTTCAGAGATATTTGAATGAAATACTTGTCATTATAATATATTATATTATTTACTAGATATGTTACATTATATCTAATAATTTGATCATGAGCCTTGTATGAATGTGTGGTAAATAAACTCAATTACATTCAATGCTTTAGAATGAAATTCAAATTTTACCAATAAGCAAAAAATAATTAAATCAGGCCATATCACATAAATCTAACTCAAATAAACTTTAAGATCAAACACAATAGTCTAATATGAATGATTGATCATACTTTCTTCAATCAAAATAGAGATTGACTAAGCAAGGTTCCATTACCAATAAATATGATGAACTCTTACATATCTTACCTTGTGGTTCATTCTTTCCACATAGGTAGAGATCAACATGTCTCTTCCCCTTTACTTTGAGGTTATTTCCACTATTTATATCAGTCCTAGTTAGCTTCAAAAAAATTCTTTACCCGGAGGTCTAACATTGGTATTATGAAAAATAATGTAATGTCTCTCAATGACTTATTTTTATAATTCATATTATATAAGTGCATCTGTATGTTTGCTCAAGTGGGAAAAAATAGAGTGAGATCGTATCTCTCAATACTTATTGTCATTTAAAGTGACTTTCTTTTTTCACATATGGTAAGACATGTTTTTAGTCGCAACATATCAAAGTCATTGACCCTTTTAGCTAGCAAACAAATTTCTTTTCACTAAATTCTTAGGCTTGGAAGTAGTGTTTCATAAAATTCTCAAAATATTCATTTAGAGTACATCCCAAGATTTATGGAGATTTTGAAACTACATATACTTCCAATATAAGATTTGGGGTCAACGAATTCTCAACTACATTAGAGAATTGATTTTGACTAAGTTTGACGATTCTTTGTCAATTAGGGGTTTGGATGATATTAATGTGGAATTATAGTTCTTTTAGTTTTCACATCAAACCAATGATGGTAGTACTCAATTTCTTTTGAGTATATTAATTTGTATTTAGATTGAGTTAGTTTAATCAATTTCTTTAGATAATGAATTTGAATATGTCATAAGGAGAAATTAGGGTCTCTTAACGAAAAGTATAAGGAGAAGATATAAAAGAGAGACGAAGGAAACGGTAGAAACTAGGGTTATCTTATTCATCAAAAACTCCCTTTATATAGGGTATCAAAGTACATGTTTTCATGATACATAAAGATAACAAATACCTAAACTATCATTCATCAGTTACTTATTGACGAAGGCACACTAATGTGTTTTTCCTTCAAGAAGTCTATCATTTTTTGACACCCAAAATAATAATCAAAATTTTTTTTTTTGGGAGGGGGGAGGGGACGAATATAGTATTATATCACATCAACTTTTGTAAATCTTTATGTTGCTGGTGTGACATTTTTATTTAGGCATTTGATTGAGCTTATAAGATATTTAAAAGCTTATAAATTCTTTGAGTTTGTTTCGTAATTTATTTTTTAAACAAATTAGATGCGAAAAAAAAACATTATAAGAGCTCTCAAAATAAATGTCTATCCCACCTTTTTTTTAACCTCTTACAAGTTTAGATATCTTTTTTATTCAAACACTTTAACAACTTTTTTTTAAAAAAGATATAATAGTTTATCAGTTCTTAAATATTTTATAAAATGTAAGAACTCATAAAATCGTGTAAATAAACTCAATCAATCAACCGTGGATTGCGAAAAATCTTTTTACAAAAATTATGTGATATTTTGGGAAGAAGCATTTACGAGTATTGAGAACAAAGTTATTAGAATTAAATTTCTTGAATTTGAATATGATTTTTTTTTTAATTATTGTTACCAAACTTTCACTGCATGGTTATATTTTTATTTTTAACATTTATATTTCAAGCGGTGTTCACATTAAATTGTAGGTGTCTCGAATATGGATAAAAAATTAATGTTTTTTGAAAAGTCGAATCACGAGATAAGAATATGTATATGTAACACGGTTTTTTTCATTTAATAATAAGAATGAGATGATTTTTTGGTGCTTGGTTGTATTATTTTGTTGTTATCACATAATGATTTGTCCTTTCTCGATAGCTTATATTTGAAGCGGTGTTCACACTAAATTGTAGGTGTCTTGTGATAGTGTAGCATTCATATTTGTTTGAAAGTCGAGTCACGAGATAAACATGTCTATCTGTAACATGAATTTTTCATTTAATGATATGAGTATGACAATACCAGTGTTTGGTTGTATTTTTTGTTGTTTTTACCTAATGTTTTGTTATTTTCACAATGCATTTATATTTTGAGTGATGTTCAGTATAACTTTTACATGTAAGAATTTTATTTTATTCAGATATTTATTTGAGATTTTTTTTCTTGCCTTACCACATAAGTATGTACACACGCGAGATAGAATCGTAACTTCAAAATTGAGTATGCACAGTTACATTAATAATCACAATATATGAAACTTAATCTAAAATCGTATAATTTAAAATAATATGTACAGTATAGAACTTTATGTGTTGTTCTGGACCTTGATTACATAATGTGTTATTATTTTATTTATTAAATTATATATAAATAAATCACAGAATTTTTCTTATGATAATTTCTCAAAAAATTTTTACATGAGTCGAATGAGTAACCAACATTAACGATACTATTTGGTGTTTCACAGTAGGAAGTAAACTCAATATTTTCTATAGGGGTTACAAGACCATCTGCAGTCCTAATTATATTTATGAATGTGAAAAATAAACTCGCATCAATGGTTTCTTTTAGGTATCAAATTACATTTTGATCCCATTCCAGTGACATTGCGCTTTTTTGAGTTAAATCAAGATAACAATTTTGAGAAATTAATATCTGGTCAAGTGTATTAGTAATGGTACAATAATGCGCATATTGTACATAGGTAGAGAATTTTAGCTCCCACCAGTTCTTCGTCATTCCATTGACGAAACTGATATTTCCTTATATCTTCACTTTGACCAATCATAGGAGTGCTAACATATTGCACTTATTCATAATTAATTGTCTGATCATCTTTTGGATATATGCAAACTATAGAATTTAGTATTCCACAAACTCGGTTTTAGTTTAAAGCCTTAACATGACCGAGTTTTTCCATGATGCATTATCTCAAATTAAGAATTTCAAATAACTAGCGATATCTCTTATTTCATTAAGAGTGGATGTTATGTTTCTTTTATCGACATATATAATTATAATCGCAAATTTGATACTTATTTTCTTTATAAATACGCAAGGGCATAGATTGTTTTTTTCCCAATCAAGTAGTCACTTAAACGGTTATACCACATCCGTCTGAATTGTTTCAATCCATAAAGTGAGTGTTCTGATTAGGTGACTATTCATGAGTGTACCAAATTGAAGAGAGAGAGAGAGAGAGAGAGAATTGTGTTTTTTTTTAAGGATAATTTTTTCACTAAAAAATATCATTTTATATATGTATATATATTCAGTTGTCGGTTTTTTTTTAATTAATACCATTACTTTTTCATTATATAAATTGTCATTTTTTTTATTAATACCATTTTTTTTTCATTATTTAACGTAAAAATGCCGGGGGTTTTTTTACAGTTGTGATATTTTGAGCGTTATAGTTGTGATATTTTGAGCGGTAATCACTCTAATTTGTATGTCTTGTGAATTGTGTTGTATTCAAATATTTTCTTGAAAAGGTTGAATCATATAAGCACCTAGTTAATGCATATATTATGTCTTTGTGTGTACATTTTAATGATTCGAAATTTGTTTTCATTTAATGTAATGAGTGTACATTGAGGCATTCATGGTTTCAAAAATGGACAAAAATTGAATCCAAAAGCAACAAATTATTCGGGTTAAAGCTATAAATTTCTGGAGACTCACTTACATGGAGGAAGGAAATAAATAGTGGCTATTAAAGAAATCTTATTATAATAAATTCGTAAGCAGCATTTATGAGTTCTAAAAGCAAAGCAAGAATATTGCATTTAAATTTTTACTCTCTTTGATTCGAATGGGATAATCCCATTTTGGTACCGAATTCAATGCTTGTTTGTATTTTATTTTATTTTTTTAAATCACGAAATGGTTTGTTATTTTCTTTTAGAGTGATGTTATATGAAGCAATTTGCTCCGTAGCAACAAACTTTTTATAAGGTAAGTAATATTCAATTACAGTTTTAACCTTATTATAATAATATAAACTAAATATAGTAATAAAATCTAACATTTATATCCATATCTAATTATTTATTTTCTTAAAATAACATATGATATGTATGGTAAACTTTGACATGAACTAAATATGTAATTAATAATTTAAATAGATTGTTTTAAAGTGGGAGACTTTATTATTAAATAAAAAAAATCTCTAACTTACTTATGTTATATTTTTTTTATATAACCATAGAAAATAAAAAACATGTTTAATAATTAATATGTCATATATATATATATATATATATGGCTAGTTAAAACTATTATTTTTATTGTTAAATAATTTGTATTTTAATATTTAGAATAAGTTCGTTAATAATTTTCATAGTTACATACGTAAATAAATTCAAAACTTATTACATGCTCAACCCGTATCTAATTTTAATTAATTAATTATTATTAAATATTTTAATAATAAAATTAAATTCTATAATAGTCTTAGTTACATACTTAGAAAAATTCAAAAGATGTTGTATTCTCAACCCATTACTGGTGTCTAATTAATATTTATTAATTATTATTACATAAATTTATATTTTTATATTTAAATTGAATTCTTTAATAATATTTAGTTGCATACTTAGATTATTGAAGTAACTCGTCATTTAATTATATTATTTTTAAATTTTATTCTAAATACAATGTATTTATATTATTAATAAATAATTAAGTTTTTTTTGTAATTAATATTATCTTATAAGTAAATTTTCTTTTAATTAAGATAAGTATTTAGATTCTTTTTCTAATTATATATGACTTCTTATATATTTTATTAGAAGAATAAAAAGAAAGTATTGAATTAGCTAAAATATTAATCAAAGGAAAATATTAAATTATGAATATATATATATATATATATATATATATATATAATATATATATTATATATATATATATATATATATAAGATTAAGTTAGACAAAATATAATAAAGAAATATAATAAATTAGGTAGATATTATAATTCTTATATTTAGTAAGTCTCAAAACCTCCAAAACTCGCCAAGTAAGCATTCGAATCACCAGAAAATTACATGTCAGCCCGAAATTTCATAAGCAAACACGTAAGACATAAATCTTTTCATTTATTATATAGATGTGATATATATACTAGTTTAACACCAGTGTGTTACACAAGATTAATCAATATATAAATATAAATAAATATTTATAATAATTAAATAATTTTTAAATATAAAAATAAAAAATTAAAAGATATCGTATTCTCAACTATCTATGCCTAATCACTATTTATTAACTATTATTAAATAGTTTTTATATTTAAATATTTAAGTTTAATTCATTAACAATCTTATTTAAAGTTGTCATGTTCTAGACCTATGTTTAATATCTTTTAATTAATAATAATAATTATTATTATGAAATATTTTTATATTTATTTTCTTATTGTTAATGTGTGTCATTGAAATAATTTTGAATATAACATAATTCTTATTCTAATTAATTATTCTACTATATAATAACCTCATGATATTAATTGTTAAAATATACGTATAAATAATATTTTACTCAATATATAAATATTAGTAGTTTATCTTTTTATTATTAACAACGTTCATTGTAAACTCAATATATAGTAATTTACAATTAATTACGTTCAATTTAGTATTATAAATATATAATTAAAAATAAAAAACCAGTTACATGATTGTAAAAACTCTACATAATTATTTAATAAGTTTGATAATAAAAATAATTAATTATCAATAGTAAATTATGAGTTAATGCAAATATAAATACATTTATACACTTATATGATGTAAAGAAATATAATCAAACTGTATTATGGAATAACAAAAACAATAATGATAAATCGGCTAATTTAATAGTTATAATAGAATATTTTAATTCTTTGATTAAATAATTATTTATGGCATTGCATAGATTTTAAAAAATAAATTCACTTGTATTCGCAATCTTGAATTCTATGGATTCCAACAAATCATTTGTTTGTCAATTTGATTTCTATAATACTTTAGTATCCTCAATTTTATATAATTTATCATCGAAATCATTGAATTGTGTATTTCTATGAAATTATATTGATCTGAGAGTTAAAGATACACTTACATAATTTTCTACCAGTTTCACTATAACTATTATATTTTTTTATCTAATAATTTAATATTTTATATTATTTTATACAATTTCCTATGATTTTAGATTTATTTTATTTTAATATATATCGAATAATTATTTAGTATTAAAATATACTTTCTATTTAACTACTTCATAATTTTTAAATTTATTTATTCTTTTATAATAATTTTAAGCTTTTTGAATTTTATATTTGAGGTTTATTAAATAAATACTTTGATTTATAATTTTATCATACATATTGTACCATTATAAAAAAATATATTATATAGTTGATATGAATAGAAAGTAAAGATTTTACACTATTATTTAACTTATATATTGTAGTAAAATTATAATTGTTATTAAATATCAATTATAATTATTAAAATATCACTCTCTTGTATTTAATTTCTTGACTTACGCATAAGGAAACTAAAAATGACAAATTTAATATATTTCCTTATCAGTTGTTTGATCCAAATTTAATTATTTCCATTATAATCAAGAAGGACAAAAAGGTAAATACAAAATTAACAAAATAATATAACTATAAAAAATATTTAAACTTACCTTTTCATCTTTGTTGTTGCGGGGCAATTCGCTCCATGTAGCATTATTGTTTCTTTTATAGGGTGGTGCTATATGAGACAATTTGCTTCGCAATAATAATAATAGTTCCTCCGTCCCATAAATATAGTTTAGTTACCATATTTAATATATTATTAATTTTTTATTTATACACATACTCTTAATTAATATTCTTGAAATACTAATTTTTTACCTCGTAAATGGAAAATTGATTCTTTCTAAATATACTCAAACAATAGATTTTTTCTTAATTTAACTCTCATTCATATAGATTTTTCATGTATTCCATTTCTTTATCCTTTTTTTTTCCCTCGTAAAGACATTTTATTAATATTGTTGAGGTGTTCTTTTTAAAGATATTTTTATTAATATTGTTGAGAAAAAGTATAAATTGAACTTTGGAATTTGTATTGATATATTTTCAACTTAATTAAATAATATAATACATTAAGATCATTTAATATCTATTTTACTTCAAAATTGATAGTTAACTCTTACTAACAGCCTATCATAACTACTATAAAATATTAATTTAATTTAATATTAAGTGTTAAAGAAATATATTTTTAATAGGTTTTATTGAAAATATATGAATTATTTATAATTTATTTCTCATTATTAATGTTCTTGTCAATACATTTTTTTCTAAATAAATTATAAAAAAGGCATCGTGCAAATGTTACATTAGCCTAGGCAGCTTAAGCGCCATAGGTGAGCGAAAATTAAATTGGATATAAAAAATTTACAAGTATTATTAGTTAGTGCAACGCTAGAGGCAGTATGTACAACTTGTGGTGCAGGACGTACAACCCCAACAGTGTTGTGGGGGGAAAGAAAAAAAAAAGGGAAAATGGGATTCAAGGTAAGCTGGGTATTTGTCTTTTTTAGGACAATTCAAATTTTGACTATTTTATAGTGAATTGCAAAATCTTGACTCATAATTAATTTTTTTGAATAAATATAGGCTGCTGAAATGGATTGCGAAATCTTATTATAATAAATTTATTATTGGTTCATGTTGTTGGGGTGGATTAGATATTCACATTGCATTAATGTTTTATCTATTCGTGTTGCACTTGTGGATTGGAAAATCTTACCACATTAATTCTTAAAAAAATGTTTATTTTGTTGGTCTGGAACTTGGATTATTGAATGGGTTATTATAGTTTTTCTTTATTTAAATTATATATATGTAAATTACAGAAATACTTTTATGATAATTTTGTACATTTTCGGTAAGTAGCACATATATATGAATATAAAAGGCAAGGTTATTGCAATTAAAATTTTGAATTGTTAATGATATTTCTTTTTCTTGGTAACAAAATTTAAGTGATTTGTTGTATTTTAGTTTTTATTTATGCTCAATGAAGTAATAATTATCATTTTTAGTTACTCCCTCCGACCAAAAAAAGAAAAAAAAAATATTTGGTTATTTTACATAATTAAAAAAAAATATTGATTAATAGAGTTAAATTATTATGACTAATTAATTATTTATTCATTGTCTATTCAGCTTCACTAAAGATTACATAATGGGTTATTGTAAATATGAATATAAAAGTCATGGTAATTGCAATTAAATTATTTGAATTGTGAATTGGTCTTTCTTTTTTTGGGTAACAAAATTTCAGTGATCGGCTGTATTTTGTTTTTTATTTATACGTAATGAAGTAATGGCTATCATTTTTAGTTACTCTCGCCGACCAAAAAAAGAAAAAAAAAACTTATGATTATTTGATATAATTTAAGAAAATATTAATTGATATAATTAAATTATTATGATAAATTGATTATTCATTCATTGTCTACTCAGCTTTCGTAAAAGTTAATGTATGTAAATGGAGTAGTGTAATATTAATATAACTAAAAGGGGTATTGGTGTAAATGAAAGATAAATTAAGTATCAAGCCTAGAGATGTAAATGAGCCAAACAGTTCGTGAGCTATTCGCTACCCGACTCGATAAAAGCTCGCTCAAGCTCGTTTAAATAGACTCGTTTAATAAACGAGCAAACTCTATATTCATTGTATTCGTCTCGTTAGCTCGTGAGCGGGTTTGTTAGTGAGTTTTAGAGTGAGTTTGTTATTAAACTCGTATAAATTAAACTACTAATTTGGTTTTAATTATAATTTTTATACTTGTTCATATGAAAAATATAGAAATATATATATAAACTTATTTGTTTATGTATCTTAGTAGGTTTATTATGTACTTTAAAAAATATTTTATTTTATTTTTGTAATAAAGTAAAGAATAATTTAATTAATAGTTAATATATTTGAGCTCGTTTAGGCTCGATTAAACTCGAAAAAGATCGCGAATCATCGACATGTTCGTTAAAAAAAACTCAAGCTCGAGCTCGATAATAAACGAGCAAGCTCAAACTCTCTAAAGCTCGACTCGGCTCAACTCGTTTACAGCCCTAATCAAGCCTATCATTTCTGGACATCCAAAATAATAACCAAATATATCTTTTTGGAACGGATAGAGTATTATAGTACATCAACTTTTGTAAATATTTATGTTGCTGGTGTGACATGTTTTTTTATTTAGGCATTTGGTTGAGCTTATGTACCATAAGATGTTTACATGCTTACCAACTCATTGAATCTATTTCATAATTTATTTCTTAAACAAAATATAAGATGCGGACAAAAAAAAACTTTGTAAGAGCTTATAAACTACTAAAAGAAATACGTTTATCCCACATTTTTTTAACCTCTTACAAGTTCTAATACTTTTTTATCCAAACACTTTAACAACTTATTTTTAAAATAAGATATCATTGTTTATCAACTTTCAAATTATTTTATAAATGTTATAACTCATAAGATCATTTAAATAAGATCAATCAATCAACCGTGGATTGCTGAAAAACTTTTTCCGAAAGTCATTTACGAGTATTGAAAACAAGGTTATCACAATTGACTTTCTCCAATTTGAATAGGACTTTTTTTATTGTTACCAAATTTTCACTGCGTGGTTGTATTTTTATTTTAATTTTTTACATTTATATTTCAAGCGGTGTATACATTAAATTGTAGGTGTCTAATATGGTATAACATTCATATTTTTGAAAAGTCGAATCACGAGATAAGAATGTATATATGTAACACGAATTTCTCATTTAATAATAAGAATGTGACGATTTTTGGTGTTTGGTTGTATTATTTTGTTGTTTTCACCTAATAATTTGTCCTTTCTCGATAGCTATCACACTAAATTGTAGGTGTTTCGAGAATAGTGTAGCATTCATATTTGTTTGAAAATCGAGTCACGGGATAAATATGTCCATCTGTAACATGGATTTTTCATTTAATGATATGAGTATGAGGATACCAGTGCTTGGTTGTATTTTTTGTTGTTTTCACCTAATGGTTTGTCATTTCTCGTACATTTATATTTTGAGCGATGTTCACTCTAACTTGTACGTTTAAGAATTTTGTCTTATTCAAATATTTATTTGAGATTTTTTTGCATCACAACATAAGCATGTACACACGCACAATAGATTCAAAATTTTAAAATTGAATATGCACAATTACAATAATAATCACAATATATGAAACATAATCAAAATTGTACAATTTAAAATAATATGTCAATTACATAAATTTACGTGTTGGTCTGGACCTTGATTACATAATGGGTTATTACTGAATTTTTTTATTTAAATTATATATATAATATGTGTGTGTGTGAATTACATAAATTTTATTAAAGTAATCTCGTGATTATTCTGTAAACATCATATATGAGTAGAAAAGGCAAGGCAATTGTAATTT
>BMAC01000783.1:80174-94098 GCA_014905375.1 Phtheirospermum japonicum
TTCTAATGGGCTCATAGAAAATAAAAAGAATACAAATATGCCTTCAAATTAACCAATATAAAATTATAATAAAATATAAAAAATTAAAAAAAAAAAAAGGAGGCCCAGCCCGCTTTCGGCCCGCGGTCTTCACGGAGCGGGCCAAAAAAGCCCCGCGATCAAACGGACTGCGAGAAGGGCAGCCCAAGCTCCGGCCATTTGCGCGGGGCTGACAGGCTAGCCCGCGGGCCAAAGCCCGTTTTTGACCAGTGTTAGGTACCATGGACCCCCACCTCTCGTGCATTTACATCCGTTCATATTTTAATATTTATACTCTAAAATTGATCTAATAGTTATAAATAGGTGAGAATGGTTGCCTTCCACGGACACCGTAGAACTTTCCTATATTTGGTGTTCTTAAAAGTATAATTTACATTGTTGTCTTTTTGTCTTCTTTCAAACTTTTTATCTCTTAAATCATGTTTATGCTTGCTTTAAGTTTTATATTATTAAATTTTTTGATAATTGTAGTTTAGAATTCTTAGGTCCTAGTACTTAAATGAGTTTAGAACCATCAATTAGTATCGTGGGTGTTTAATTTACAATTTGGGATTGACATTCCTAACTTGTAGATTAAGTGTTCGTTTAAATGTCAATTGATCGTGGAGACGAATCTAGAAGCCCGAGACCCATATTTATTCATATTTTCAAAGTTGTTGGCTTTATTTCTCGTCATTTATATCATTGTCTTAGATATTGGAACTTCAAAAACCAAAATTTGACCGTGTGTTTACAGTAACTTTTTCTTTGTTTTCTCATTCGTGAATTAAACACAAAAATTACTTCCGATTAGTCTTCTTCGAGAGATACTACTTGAGTCACCTCAATGCACTACGATCGACCAAGTTCTCTTGCGGGCGATCCTCAAACATTTGTAAAAACATAGTGCATTTGAGATCATTTCATACACCTATCCCCACCAAGTCGCATTAAGAGGCTGCTTCAAATAGCCTTTCCAAAAGTCGAAGTGTGGTGTGTGGGGGTGGGTGGGTGGGTACAGTTTTCTTGAGCTTTTTTGAGATCCATCTGGAAACTTAACCTGGGTCATCTGAATAAGCTAATTGGCTCTTTCAATGATTGTCTCGAAGTGCAATCTGGCACTCTTGCTTACTTTTCAGAGGAAGGTGGTGGTATGCAGGTAAGTCGACATTAAGTTGAGTCGATACTCTTCAAGGAATTCCCGACCTACTCCACTCCCCCAAAAAGGTGCCAAAGACCTGCTTCAAATCTTTGGGCATAGGCCTCTGACACTTTTTTGTTGGGCTTCTCGGGTGACCTTCAGTTCATCTTGGTCTTTTTCCCCGATGTATCCTATCTCAGATAAGTGGCACTCCTTGAAGTCGTGTATCTCAGATTTAGTAAGGATAATCTTGGCCTAAGCTACCTCCATCTCCTCCTCACGGGCTTTTAGTTGGCGTTGAGCGTCATTCAACTGACCTTGGGTTAAGGATAGTTATTTTGATTTTTGGTTGGTCTGTTTGCACTAGCTCTTCAGCCACCTTTTTCTCACTTGTCCAAAGAGATCTCTTGATGATTTATGGCCAAAAAGTGGTCCGACAAAGTAGCAAAGAGAGGTTCCAACTATGTTAAAGATAAAATCGTTAATCGTTATTCATTAATAATTACAGTAATGGGTCAGAGTGATGTGGATACCTGTGTGAAGTGATGGGACACCATGGTCACCTAGTTGGGAATGCTGAGGGTAGCTAGATATTTCTTATCTGAGATCAACATCTGGCTCTTCAAAAAATGGTTAGAACTGACCAATGTCCTCACAGTACAAGAGCCTGCTCGACATAGATGGTGAAAACTAAGATCGATGACCCCTTAGAGCAGCGACATCAAGGTTTTTTGGCAAGAGGAGATTGGGGGACTGATCGACGCTCGTGATGTCCCCTAGAGTAGCGACTAGTTAATGAGGGAATGGAAGTTGAGACTATAGGGGCACGTTCTTTTCCTTTTTCTTTTGAGGTTCTTCAACGACCTCTTATTCAGTGCTCAATGATCTCAAGCTTGGGTTCAACATCTTTGCTCTAGGATGACTCAGTAGGGGGATGATTAGATGAAAGGATGGCGGGGGTGTCCTCCGTATCGAGGCGTAGCTGAAGATGAGTTTCTCTGAAGAATAAAATATGAGGTTGGTCAGACCAGTAGGACATCACTGTGTTAAAATTTAAGTATAACTGAGAACCTAAGAGGTGTTATCATACTGAACTAAGAATCTGACATTGGAGAGAAAGGTTGGCCACTGAAACCAAGGTGGGAGAAAACATGCTCAAACTTGGTGAGCTTCACTATGTTAAAGGGATGCTTGTTCCACTCAGCGATCTGGGTTTGATACTTCTTATGGGTGGCGGATGGAGGTTTTGATATGGTTATTGGATCTTGAGGTGGTGTCTCATTTTTCCATTGGTTAAAAAAGGTCAAGGCTCAGAAGAATGAAGAAAGACAAACTTAGCGCGCCATTCGGGTACCTTGGAGGTAGGATTAAAAAGAAATGTGCCAGGTTACGGCCAGAGAGATAAAAAGATCCCTTCTATTTTTAGGCGGTAACGTAAGAAGAAGAAATAGATAACAGGTTCTAACCCATAAAACTGACATAAAATCAAGTAGCGAGTGATAAAATGGATGAAGTTGGGAGTAAGTTGTAGTAGGGAAACCTTATATTTCACGGCCAATTGAACCACGAAGGGATGCATACTGAACCTATTCACACAGCCGCGTAATATATTTCATTGAGGGACTCTCAGCTCAAATACTGGCAGCTTTGGGAAGCGATGCTTAGGGAGTTATAGGTTTTTAATGAAGGTGGGAAGCAGCTACTGGTTAGGTAAGAGCCACGGAATTTTTATGATGACTTGGTACCTTTATGTAAAGGGGGGAAATGGCATGTGAAGAAGAGGGAACTATGATGACAAGATTAGGGTGATAAAGTTTGGACGTAGGTTTATGCATAGGGGGTTCAGTCGCTAGAGGGATAGCTATTGGAACCTCTTGGGACAATAATAGGGTTTATTTCTAGCTCGGCCAGCTAGGTTCGCCTGCGGGCTCGTCTATGAGGCTGATTCTAGGTCGACTAAGGTTTTTTTTTGTTGTTCTTTTTGTTTAACGGAATTTTTACTAATTAATTCTTGGAGATGGGGCCGGAGTTGAGGGATAATTACATGGGAGAATTAATGCTAGGTATCTGAGAATTGTAGAATGCTAGAGGGTTGTTTTTACAGAAAAAAAAAAAGAGGAGAAAATAGACATACATTAAAAATTGCGTACTAAATTTCGGGCAAGGAATTTGATAAAAAATAATGAAAAGCGACTTACCTATGGTATGAAGATCGGGGATATTGCCGAGCTAATTTGTGGATAACTAGAGATTATAAATCATGTGGAAGAGCTTGGAAGATTGTTTATGGTGGACGTTGTAAATACTATTATATTAGGGATGAAAATGTGCGGTAGGGTAAAAGGTAAAATGGGGAATAAATGGACGTTTTTATACGTGACGGTAAATACGGGCTTTTCGTTTTTGGGCCCATTAGAGTTATTTTATGTTTTAAAAGAAGGGAAATAACATATGTCCCGACACGGTAAGTTACATTTAATAGGCAATGTTTGGGGTGTTTTGGCGGCAGCGCTTCTTCCCAAATATTTGCCTCATGTGCAGATGGTCCTAAATATCGGGTTTATATTCTATCTGATTCCCTATCCCAATCAGGTAGAACATGTAGGACTAGCTGATACAACGTCAAATATTAATGTCAGCATGCACGTCACTTCGAAGAGAACCAGGTCGGTAAAATAAGGGAAGTGACCCCCTTAAAAGAGTTGTTGAACTCTCATAAGTTCAAAGTATATCGGTTGTTCTTAAATCAGGTCGGTTATAGGGGAGGTCGGCTCTATAAGTATATAAAGGGGTAAACATGGTCAATGGGTTTTGGCGGGCTAATATGGTTATAGTCATTGTCAATGGGCCTCGATAGGCTGGTGACATGGAAAGTCTCATAGTTTATGATTTTTTTATGGTAACTTAATAAAATAACGAGAACTCTAATTATTATGGTAACTTAGCATAAGGACGGAAAACCTAACTCTAAGTCGATGAGTTTATTATAGAAATAATGAGTAAATAGGAGACTAAAATCTTAAATTGAAGGACACGTCTTTTATCTATATAATGAAGACCCAGGCCTCAATTCTAATCAAGTTGATTTATTCCTACTTTCATATAAGAGATCTCATTTTATTACTTTGTAAAGATATTGACTTAAGTATCGGACGACCTACGATGGGGCTGTCCGACTTAGGTTTTGTTTTACAGGTCACTCGTACTTGAGAAGGTAGTTCGAGAAGTTCCGACATCAATTTTAGTGAGCCAATCTTTTTAATCGCCTCAAATACCACATCATATATATGAGTGTGTGTGTGTGTATGTGTGTGTTATGATACATGAAATAGCGAACATAGCACTATATACGGGGTTCTACACATGATTCAACCTGTAGCACAACCATAGTCAAAAAGTGTATAAAGTATGGTATTAATGTGACACTTGTATAGTGCAGGTAAGATGATATATTGTCACTTTTCGTCAATAAAAGAGTGCAAATTTCGTGAATGGGAATGCAAAAAGACTAACTTTACTCCGGGTTAAGTAGGTTGAATTTTGGAGTTTTGATGAGCGGGCTTTCAGAAAAGGGAATTCACCTTGTTGGTATGAGTTTACAATCAAATTTATAAGTTTTCGTAGTTAGTCTCATGATAAAGGGCTTCGAATCTACCCCCTTAAACTCGCGACGTTCTCTTCACAATTAAATCATCTCAGGATTCGTTGTCAGGCGTTAGGATTCTATTAGTGGTTCCTACAAGTTCAAGAGTTATAATTGTGGGCTATATCAATCTTGGACTCCCTCTACTAGGATTTTCTCCCTCACAGGCTTTTCACACGCGCTGCAACTTTTTCCCGTCCACGTTAAGTACATTTAACTTTGAAATTTCGAGAAGAAGATTATAAAAAAAAAAAAGTATACATCTTGTTGGTATTAGTCTATCAATCAAATTTTTTGAACTTTCTTAATTAGTCTCGTGATACTGGGTGTTACACTTTTCATTATGTTGTTCCTTCTATGATAGGGTACCAACTAATTCTTAACAATACGGTTATTTTTTATTTTTATTTTTTGAAAGCAACAATACAGATATTTTTACATAAATAAATGGGTCGGGTTTAGTTATGAAAAAAAAAACTAAGTTAAATCATCTCAATGAACTCTACAACATTTCATCTTTCATCAAATAAATGTGAAGCTTATGGTAATAGTACTAGCACTATTTTGTTTTAAAAATAAAAATAGCACCAACACTATTTGAATTTACAAATCTGATCTACATTTTTTCCTCTCCTATGCTAGACTATATCACCTAACTCCAAAACCGCTGCATTCTCTATATAATTATATATTCACAATCTTATGCAGCAAAAAATAAATAAAAATATTTACATAACTATCCTTCTCTCTCATCAACCGAGTCTAAATGCCGAGTCATCTCTTCTCCGACCCGACCCGACCCAGCCCGTTGCTTCTTGTTGGAACTTTGACAACGATGAGGATAAATAGGAATCCTCTTATCCAGACGTGGCACTTCAACCTGATTATGTTTCCGATCTCATCATCTCCGACACCCAACGCGTCTGCATGAAACCAAACTGCGTACGCACAACCAAATATCGTCAGCTAGGAAGTAATAATTAATGTCACAACATGCGTACGCGTAATTCAAATCAAATATTTTATTAATTTAATTACCTCGGCAAACTTCACAGGCCACGTAATTCAGATTAGGCGTATATTCATGTTGGCAGCAGAGACTGCATTTCGGTTCAACAGAAGTCAACCCTCCGGAAAGCACTAGAAGCATCTGACTCCGGAATCGCGTCATTCTCTCGTCGTTTGTCTATCTCGACAAATGTAAACCGTTCAGCCAGTAACTACTGCTAACATGTTTCCTCTTTTCCCACCTAATGCGATTTGTCCTCTTCTGGTTTAGCTTCTTGTTCTCRTCTCTTCCTTTGCATCAGCAATTAAAAGCGCTTGGAGCTCCTAGAAGAACGCCTTGGTGGTTCAACCACAGGAGCTTTTGTTATCTTGTTAGGCCGTGATGTCTTARGCTCCTTTGTTGGCTTCTTACGTTTTGACGACTCGGGTTTTGCTTTCCCGGCGTCAATTTGCGTAAGCTTCTCACCCTGGCATTTAYAACTCTCTAATCTCTCCGCTTTCGAGAAAAGGTATTCAAATCCCTTTTTCCGGAGGGGCTTCTTCGTCATTCCACAGCTCTCGCTAGCTTTTTCAGGCACGGCCTCTTTGGACTCACTAACAATCCTATTCTCCTCAAAAGCTTTTAAAAGATGCAAAGGAACATGCAACTCGTCCAGCCAATATTTATTCTCCCCCTGGCTYGACGAATCTTCAACCGCAGATCCATGTTGCATGACGATGTCGGGGATCGATGTTGTTTTACYAAAATCGAGAAGATAGAAAGCCACCTTTCCCTCCAAACACCTCCCACGAATCACGGCATTTTTAAATGATCCGTTGTTTTTTTTGGATCTCTTGCTTGTCATTTCGGGAAAGTCTGAGTTTCCGATATCRTCCCATCTGATTTTCGCATMGAACTCCCTAACCTGCACTTACAAATATAATCATGCATATTTTGAAAGCTTTCCTTATACAATGCACATTGCATTGGTTTTTAAATTAAAAGATTTWAATTAGGCCAAATCTCAAATCGAGAAAAAAAGGTTTGGCCTGATTACAAATAAACCAGTTATCTTTCCAAATTACAAATAATCCCCTAACAATTTTTGAATAAGAATAATAGTAAGGTAAATACGAAGTTCAAGGGGTTATT
The DNA here is from genome assembly GCA_014905375.1 of Phtheirospermum japonicum. Taxonomy (NCBI): domain Eukaryota; kingdom Viridiplantae; phylum Streptophyta; class Magnoliopsida; order Lamiales; family Orobanchaceae; genus Phtheirospermum; species Phtheirospermum japonicum. The sequence goes on from BMAC01000783.1 coordinate 87,117, forward strand.
TGTAATTTTTAAAAATAAGTGGGGGGGTTTGTAATTACACTAAACCACAGGGACGGTTTTGTAATTAACCAATAATTAAAGATAGACAACAAACAAACATGCCTGGAGAGCGAGCTGCTCCACGCTTCTAGATTGTTCGACAGCAGCTCTCCAAGCAGTATCAGGGTACTGAACGCCCGGAATAATCCGACACCCACCTAGAACAGCTCAAAACTTGATCAAAAGTAAGATAACAAAATCCACCTATAATATGCGAACAAGATTTTTGACAAAAACAATAAGAAAAAACAAAATCGGACCTTGTCGGGCCGCTTTGTGAGCTAAAGATCGTGGCAAAACCTTCCGACTAAAAAGCCCACGCGACATTCTCCCACCCCTCCACCATAACGAAYTCGGCCTGGTCTCAGCCTCCGACGATTTTCTGATGTCAATCTTCGGGCATTTGCGTTTTCTCGCGCTGTTTAATGATACTCGTTTGGAACTASCCACAGTATGAGAAGCCGAACCCATAGTGGCTACAGAGTCCACGTGCTCATCCCAATGTGCAGAAAGTGCTCGACGATGCAAATTCGACTCTARCTGCAAAATAAGATAAAATACAAATTACGTTAGTCAAACTATAATGCAACAATAGAAAATAAAAATAAAAGAAAAAAGAAATAGTGAAATTCCGACAGATAAATCCGTCGTAAAATTAATTAGAACACCGACGGATATTCTCGTAAAACCTAACGACCGATATAAAAATTATATCCGTCGTAAAATAAATTARAACACCGACGGATATTCTCRTAAAACCTARCGACCGATATAAMAATTATATCCGTCRTAAAATAAATTARAACACCGACGGATATTCTCRTAAAACCTAGCAACGGATATAAAAATTATATCCGTCGTAAAAGAAATTAGAACACCGACGGATATTCTTGTAACCTAGCGACCGTTATAAAAATTATATCCGTCGCTAAATTCACAAATCGTCGACATTTTGGGACATATATCAGCAGATACTAAACAATAGTTTCATTAAAAGGAAACATTGAAAATGGAAATTGACTATTTGTCACTCAGATATATATATGTTAAAATCGATGCAATTAAACATCCACATCTTACTTAACAGAGCTATTGTTAAGTTTGAATAAAGGGAGCACAATTTAGTGTTACTACAAAAAYTATTTCGTGGAATACATATATCAGAATTTACACTCCAAGAAGCGTGATTAAACTTATTGATCTTGGTAAATTAGCTCCRAAAATTTTATTAAGCAAGCCTTGAAATGTAAACAACTCAAAATTTAACGTTTTTTCTTTTAGAAAGTTCGAAGCATCACTAAATTGTCGGTTAAATCAGTAATTACTCTTCCATGATAACCAAGCAAWGTAAGGAAGATGTATCTATAGGTCAAATGCTAAAAAAAAATAAGAAGTTTCCAAATTTGATTTCTCTTTGGGGAAAAAAAGTGATTAAACTCAAGACACAAATACATCCAATGTGACGAGCCATCTCTTATAACTTAAAATAAATAAAAATCCGAAATRAAATTGATTTTCTAAAGACAACTCCTTACATAAATCAACATCCAACATATCMAAATGTAAGTAACCAAAACATTTGTAATTTTGAAAGATAACTGGATTTTTTTTGTAGTTAGGCTAAACCTCAGGGGTAGTTCTGTAATTATCCCTATAAATGTAAATAAATATCATATACAAACCTCTAGGAGCAAATCTTTAACCAAACCAACRTCATGCGCTTCGCGAGCACTTTTACGCCACACCTCGGAATAATCCGGACTTAGCCACGGGCCCGATAGCAAACCCTTCAGATGGTCCTCAATGCATATAATATGGCATATGACATCAGTTAAGTGGTTTTTTCGAGCCTTTGTCGTCCGAAACCCTAAAGCCTTGCTCGAAAAACGCTCTACTGCCGGAATATTAGCTCTCATCATGAACAAGCAGTCCTTTTCATATTCCGGAACCTCGCAGTAGATGCMCCACCCGCATTTTTGTCTCTTTATTATTTCCGTGTTCGAACTTATTTCTAAGTTCGACCACGAAAACTCAGCCGATCGATCCGAGATAATCTTCAGCTGTAATGACTTTACGGATACATTTTTACGTGCCAACAACAGCTCGTCGGAAAATGATGCTGCGGTTCGAGCGAGCTGGTAGGAGTTGACGTAATTATGCGTTCCGCGAGACGCGTCTGATGATTCATAGCCATATTTAGAAGAATTGTCCGGACCGTCTGATGGACCTGTTATAGTCCCTTGGGTTCGATGAGTCACATCCCATTGCTTAGTGATGGCGTTGATTATGTTGGCGCAGGGCAATGGGGATGACTCAAGTGCTTCGATGAGATTCGGCAAATCATTTCTTGTGTAGAGCCAAAATGAGTATCCAACGTCGGAGCATTCTGAGCTGTAAATGAGAAAAAAAATAAAATTTTAAGTCATATCGTACCACCAATTTATTTATTTATTTTTGTAAAAAGACTAATTATTCTACTATTTTGGGCAATTTTTAGCAAAGTAAAATGAAAGACAGTGAAAAAAATAAAACTCAGATGGATTAAAAATGGTGAATTACAAAAACTACCCCTGAGGTTAGCCTAATTACAAAAACTACCCCATTCCAAAGCACCATACATTTATATAAAAAAATATTAGGGGTACTTTTTTAATTTTGAAATTCTATTGGAGTTTTTTGTAATTACCTCAAACTTCAAGGGTAGTTTGTTAATTACATAAACTTACAATACATTAGAATCAAAAAATTTAAAATAAAATAAAATCACAAGAAGAACTTACACCAATAGGTAGCCAAAGCTAGTTTGGTATCGACGGCCTAGCGGGTCGGTTCCCAACGGGTCGGCCCCTCGGATACAATAATTACCCGCCATTTTATTCCACGGCCTGCCCTTGTCGATCGCGCACTCCGGGCAGTACCATTCCCCCTCGGGCAGCTGCCCGCCAACAACCCCAACGCATCTGGCGTGGTACGCCGCGGGGCAACCGTCGCAGCACGTCAGGCTCCCCTCCATCCTACACAGCCGGCACTCATAGCCGTTCCCATCCACCGCCGCACCTTCTTCCACGTCATCAGCCTTCCCCCTCGACGTCCGCCTGTCCATCTCGGACCTGTAGGCCTCAGATTCCGCCACGTCATCGCAAAGATTCCTTAGCATCTCTACTCTCGCCGATAACGGCATCTCGTAGTAGTCGCAAAGGGTCCGGAGCGATAGATACTCGGACACAAAAATCGGCCACGTAATCAGGTCCAGATAATCCCAATTAAGAGACCTGAAATTGAGATTTTAAATAAGAATTAAACTGGAATATCATGAGCGCAATTAAATGCAAATGCATAACAAAATATTTAGAGTAAATCTTGGGTGAGACCGGTCTCATAGAATGAGACCATATTTTACCATTTTGTAAAATGACCCATACCCAGGAAACAACCCAAACCCAGACCCAACAACCCAAAACTGGACCCAACCCCCTTCAATTTTTCGAATTTGTCAGAAAAATAGTAAAAAAAATCAGAAAAATCTGAAAATTTGCAGGTTGATGCGCAACAATAAGACGAACAATCATACAACCCAAAATTGCAAAACGATGAAAAACGAATATTCGGTGAATTTTTTCAATTTTCAAATTAGCCGAAAAAATAGTAAAAAAAATCAAAAAAATTTGAAAATTTACAGGTTGATGCGCAACAATAAGACTAACAATCGTACAATCCAAAACTGCAATACGATAAATAAAGAATATTTGGTGAATTTTTCAATTTTTCAAACTAGCCGGAAAAATAGTAAAAAAAATCGAAAAAATCTGAAAATTTGGAGGTTGATGCCCAACAATAAGACGAACAATCGTACATCCTAGAATAGCAATACAATGAAAAACGAATATTTTGTGAACTTTTTCAAATTTTCTGGAATATTGGGTGATTTTTTTTAATTTTCAAACTAGCCGAAAAAATAGTAAAAAAGATCGGAAAAATTTAAAAATTTGCAGGTTGATGCGCAATAATAAGACGAGTAATTGTATAGCCCAAAATTACAATACGATAAACAACGGATATTTGGTGAATTTTTTCAATTTTTCTTGAATATTTGGTGAATTTTTCAAATTTTCAAATTGGCCGGAAAAATAGTAAAAAAAATCAAAAAGATCTGAAAGTTTGCAGATTGATGCGAAATAATAAGAAGAACAATTATGCAACCCAGAATTGCAATATGATGAACAACGAATGTTTTGTGAAATAATAAAAAACTTGTGATATTTTAACAATCTTTTGTGATACTTTAACAATGTTTTGTGTTACTTAACAATGTTTTGTGATACTCAAATAACTTGAGTTAAAAAATGTTACTTAACTATGTTTTATTGTAAAAATGTGTATAAAAAGCTTGTGATACTGTAACAATCTTTTGTAATATTTTTAACAATGTTTTGTGATACTTGAATAACTTGAGTTAAAAACATTACTTAACTATACTTTAATTAAAAATAGGTATAAAAACTTGTGGATACTTGAACAATTAAGAATATTTTGTGATACTTTAATTAAAATTAGGTATAAAAACTTGTGATATTTTAACAATATTTTGTGATACTTTAGCAATCTTTAGTGATACTTTAACAATGTTCTGTGATACTCAAATAACTTTTACATATGAGTTATTAAGAATACTAGAAATATGCTAAAGATTAGTGTAACATTGCACACAAAAATGAACATCAAAAGTTCTAAAATATCATTCCTCTATATAACAAAGTTCATTAACCAACATGATAAATATGTGCATTTTTGTAGTTTATATGTACATAAACGTATATCATCTCAAAATGTATAAAAAACGCATCAAACAACAAAGGAATCTTAACATTTTTATTAAAAAAAAAAAATCCACAAATGGAGTCCTCACATCATTATCACCGTAACTTACAAAAAAGAAAAAAAAAAATCCACAAATGGAATGGAGTCCTCGCAACATTATCAGCGTAACTTACAAAGTGCGAAAGAAATAAACAAAATCCATATTATCACCATAACCCACGTGCCAAACAAAATCCATAATATCACCCTAACTCAAATCGGAGTCCTTATATCATTATCACCGTAACTTACACAGTGCCAAAGAAATAAACAAAATCCACAAATGCAGTCCTCACATTATTTTCACCAGTGCAAAATCTCTTTAAAGAAGCATATGATACTATACCTCAACGAATCTGACTAGAGAAGAAATAATAATATCCAACTGCACCAGAAAAGTAAAAAATTGATATGCAAAAAGTACATACATACTAAAACAAATTCAATTTAATCAGTCAACATAGCATGTCAAAAAGAATTTAAAAAAATAGCTACAAAAAACCAAACACAGAGTGTGTAAGCAAGCAAGCAAGAAATAAATAAAAAATAAAAAAAAGAAGGGACCAAGCACAAAAACAAATCATGGTCACATGCTCACTAAACTCCAGAATGCCCATCATGAATACAAAAAAAATTGTACAAAATTTCTTGAAAAGCAGCAACAAAACAGAAGAGATTCCCAATTAATTTTTTCCTGTAAAGATGTTATGGAAAAAGAGAACCCCCTTTGTAACAGCTCTTTGTTTTCTAAAATGGACAAAAACATAGATAGCATTTTACAATAAAGAATAACAGCAATCATCATTTAATCGAAAATCTAGTCGACCAAAAATAACGATAGAATCCAAGCTAATTGGACAAAAAATCAAAAAAGGCTAAGCTTTATTTAATACTACTATATTAATACCAAAAAGAAAATAAAAAAAAAGGAACCTACTCCCTCCTCCCTCAAGTTCGGTCTGTACGGTTCTTAAAGTGATGCAGCTGGATCCTGTTTGCGCCAACAGTATTACAACCATCTTTCTTCTGCTGTGTAGAGAAGAGGCCAAACACACCAGATTTGGATGAGTCTCGAAGTGTACAAACCGGAACATTGAGAATCGGGGTGACGCGGACGTTAGCCGAATACGACCTCTCCATCCCTCGTGATTTGTACGGCCTGGGCCCACAGTTGAAAGCGCTCGGGCTGCTCAAGCTTCTCTCCAAGCCGTGAAACACGATTTTCCCGGACGAATTCATCCGAGGGCTATCCACCGAAACGCCGCGCGGCGCAGCCGTTTGGTTTCTCCCATCTCTCAATTGCTATGTGAGAGGGTGTGCGATGGTGTGAGGACGGTGAAGAAGGAGACGGGAATTGGTAAATTGAGAGATGGGAGAGATCCGGTGATGTGTGTGGAAGAGAGAGAGATGGGATAGAGAGCAAGAGAGAGCGAGATTAGATTTTTTTTTCTACAAAATATAATTTGGCTGGGGCGGGTTGGGCAGGGCTGATAAAAAGGGTCGGGTTGTATTTAGTGGGTTAAAAGTGGTCTCATTCTATGAGACCGGTCTCACCCAAGTATTTGCCAAATATTTATGTATATTAATCAAATTACTAGATATATTGTATTAAATATAAATACATCGTATGTCATATATGTAATTATATAATTAAACCTATCAGAACCCGCATAAAATTGAGTTTGTAAAAAAGTAAAATATACAACATGTGCATAAATATATACATGAATATACAATTATGCAAATTTCTTCTTTTATAAATAATAAAGTTAATACCTCCGACGATCGGAATTTCTTCCCAATATGATTTCTTGAGTGTTCTTAATAGGGAAACGTGGATGTTGCCAAGTAATGACGTCGATTCATTACATTTCAGGCCAGTGACGAAATCGTCGAGTTCGAAGGGACTGAGCAGCAAAAATGTGCTGAAAGATCTCAAAAAAGCATAAATATTAAAAACATCTGAGATCGAAGCTCCGGTGAGATCCAAGCCCGCAGATGAAGGGGGAAGAATTAACTGATTTTTTTCAGTTATATTCTGAGAATCACTATTTTTTAGTGTTTGCAAACACTCACCACCATCTTC
>BMAC01000783.1:94410-105223 GCA_014905375.1 Phtheirospermum japonicum
TATTTCTGTAATTTACATATATATAGTTTAAAAATATATAATGTAATAATCCAATAATCCAAGTTCTAGACCAACAATGTGTTAAGATTTTGCAATCCACAAGAGCACACGAATAAATAAAACATTAATACAAATGTGATTCTTTTAATCCACCACAGCAACCTAAACTAATAATAAATTTATTATAATCAGATTTCGCAATCCACGTCAGCAGCCTATAATTATAAAAAAAAAATTAATGTGTTTAAGATTTTGCAATTCACCATAAAATAGTCAAAGTTCGCATTGTCCTAAAAAAGAAAAACATGTAGAGCTTACCTTGAATCCATTTTTTCCTTTTTTTCTTTCCCCCTACAACGCTGTTGTGATTGTATGTCCAGAACCACAAGTTTTACCTTAACTTTCAATTCCGCGTATAATAATTAAAAATAAATAAATCAGAAATGTTCTATTCCACAGCTGTCTCAGTAGCCCAACAACGTTGTACATAACGCCTCTACCGTTGCATTTCAAAAAGTCAATAGGTTTCAACTCGTTAAAAAAAACACAGTTTCACATTTTAATACGTGCGTTTATGTTATAAAACAGTCCCCACACTCACACCATCAAACACACTAAAACATTTCTTCTATTTTAGAGAGAGAAAACTTGTTTTATTTTTCATTCCAAAGAGAGAAACATTTCATTTTCCAAATCATTCAAATTCTCTCTCCATACTCAAGAGCACTTTGGCTCATCAAATTTTACTTGCAATATTTTGTTCTTCATTAATTGTTTTTTTTTCTTTATAAAAGAACAAATGGGGTTTCAATTTGAATAGTAACGATGGATTAAATTCGAACAACAATGGTGATCGTGCGGGTAGTTCGGGTAATTTGCATGACTTTGATTTGAACGTGGGGTTTAATTCAGAGTTGCATGACCAATGGTTGGATTCAAATGAACCGATTATTGAAAAGAGTGTAGGGGTAAGAAAAGAAATAATTGATTTGAATTTAGATGTAAACGAAAACTCCGAAAATATAGGGGTGGTGAGAAAAAGTGAAGTTGTTCGATTTAAATATTGAGTTCAAAGAGGACGAGGATAGAGAAGAAGATGGTGGTGAGTGTTTGCAAACACTAAAAAATAGTGATTCTCAGAATATAACTGAAAAAAATCAGTTAATTCTTCCCCCTTCATCTGCGGGCTTGGATCTCACCGGAGCTTCGATCTCAGATGTTTTTAATATTTATGCTTTTTTGAGATCTTTCAGCACATTTTTGCTGCTCAGTCCCTTCGAACTCGACGATTTCGTCACTGGCCTGAAATGTAATGAATCGACGTCATTACTTGGCAACATCCACGTTTCCCTATTAAGAACACTCAAGAAATCATATTGGGAAGAAATTCCGATCGTCGGAGGTATTAACTTTATTATTTATAAAAGAAGAAATTTGCATAATTGTATATTCATGTATATATTTATATTTTATGTTACGTATCCATTTCAAGTTTAAGGTATTTTACTATATTTTACAACTAATAGCTACTTAGAAATTCTTTATTGTGAAAATCAGTCTTATTGTAACTAGAGCAAATAATACTCCGATATGTATGTAAATATTATTTATTGTGAAAAATAATCTTCCCGTAAATAGAAAAAATAATGTTACGATCTGTGTGTACCATTTTCAATATTATTTTTTAATATTTTTAATAAGTGTTACTCTTTTTCGAATSTGCATAATATGCAGGTGTTAAACTAGTATTGTATTAAATATAAATAAATCAAATAACATTATTTTATTTTTATAATTATAGGATGCTCATATGGATTGCGAAATCTTATTATAATAAATGTTTTATTGGTTCATGTTGCTGTGGTGGATTAGAAAATCACATTGCATTAATATTTGCAAAATCTTAACACATTAATTTTTTTTATATGAATATAGACTGCTAATTTGGATTACGAAATCTTATTATAATAAATTTATTATTGGTTCATGTTGCTGTTGTGTATTAGAAAATCGCATTGCATTTTTTAAAATCTTAACACATTAATTTTTTTTTATGTAAATATAGGCTACTCATGTTCATTGCGAAATCTTATTATAATAAATTTATTATTGACTCATGTTGTGGTGTATTAGAAAATCACGTTGCATTAATATTTGTTTGCAAATTCTTAACACATTAATTTTTTTTAATTGTTTATTTGTTGGTCTGGAACTTTGGGTTATAGAGGTTACTCAATATTTTTTTTATTATATATATATATGTGCGTGTGTGTGAATTACAGATATTTTCTTACGATAATTTGTAAGTTTTGGTGAGAAAAAAATAAATAAATAAATATATATATATATATAAAGCATGGTTATTGCAATTAAATTTTTTGAATCGAATGGTATTTATTTTTCTTAGTACCAAGCTTACAGCGACGGGATGTATTCTGGTTTTTATTTATACCTAACTAGCACAATTACCACAATTGTGTAACACGGGTATTTAGTATTATAATATTTAATATATAAATAAATAAATAAATAAATAAATATATATATATATATATATATATATATATATATATATATATAAATGGTGAAAGGTTTTGATTTTTCAAGTATAAATCACAATATGATTTCAACCCTTTCACTACCATTAATTTACGATCGATAATAATTATGGATATTTTATCATATTAAACCTAAGATCTAGAATTTTTTTATCAATTATTTACCTATTTATTTATTTGGTAGTTGAGTTAGGAATTTTATTTAAATAATATTGGGAATAAGAGATAAAATGGAAAATTATAAGTTTATTTATTATTTCTTTTCGATTAGGTGATGGGATGATATTTATTTAGAATAAATTTGATTTGTACGGTTGAGATATATACATTAAATATTTTGTTTATAAAATTTTCACTAATGTCCCTAGAATCTTTGCAAAGAAATAGTAAATATTTCTAATCAATATTTTATATTATAAAACTCCATTTCACATCTCAATTCAATCATACACATAAATCGATCATGGATCAAAAATTATAATCACAAATCAAAACCAAAGTTTATATGTCAAAATCTTCACATCTCAATTCAATCATACACATAAATCGATCATGGATCAAAAATTATAATCACAAATCAAAATCAAAGTTTATACGTAAAAATCTTAATTTGTAACATTTAAGAACGGAGAAAAAAATAATATGGATAACTATTTTTTATAAATATTATATTTTAACAAGGATAAAGATATAATTAAAAAAAATAAATTAGTATAGTAGTAGTGTTTTAAAATGCGTATCGCTACACTTTGCGTTTATCCAATAAATTTGCGTTTATCCCAACATTGCGTGAACTATTTGAATATGTTATTATAATATTAAGAAAATTATTATATATATTTTTTGAATTATTTTGAATATAAAAATAATTATTTTTTTTCTCAAAAATATAACTTAATATATAATATCAACAAATAAAGTATAAGTTCCAACAGAAATCAATTCATAAAAAACAATAAAAAAACAACAAATAATATATAATTTTCTAATAGTATATATAATAAATTAATAAATTACAATAAAAAACAACAAGTAATATAGAATTTTCTAATAGTATATATAATAAATATTTAGAAACAAGTAATCAAATTAATTAGAACCATTTCAAATAATATAAATTAAAAATTGGTATGTTAAATCCACACATACGATACTATTTATATAGAAACACCAGCCAATTACACGATATAAATTAAAAAAATTAAAACTGGGGCACTTCCAATTAAAACTCAATCCAAATCCCAAAAGAAAATATATAAAAATTAAAATTGTGACACTTACAATTAAAACTCAATCCAAATTCAAAAGAAAATATATGGTGATTATGATGTGGGTGGCTTCCTTCTATTAAAAAAAATAATGTATTATCTGTATACTTTACAATAATTGATAGTTGGGTGTGAAAAAGAAAGGAACGTGGGAAGAGTTTGAGAGAAAAAATATATAAATTAAAAAACTAAAACTGTGTCACTCTCGATTAAAACTCAATCCAAACTCCAAAAGAAAATATATGGTGACCGATTAAAACTCAATCCAAACTCCAAAAGAAAATATATGGTGACCGGATTGTTTCTTCTATTAAAACAAATAAAATATATGGTGATGGTGGCTCCTTCTATTAAAAAATAATGTATTATTTGTATACTTTATTGGATTTTAAAAATTGTGATATATTGCATAGGTAGGTGTGAAAAATAAAAGGACGTGGGAAGAGTTTGAGAGAAAAAAGATATAAATTAAAAAATTAAAACTGCGCACTTCCAATTAAAACTCAATCCAAATTCCAAAAGAATATATATGGTGACCGGTCGTTTGCTTTTATTAAAATAAATAAAAAAAAAAATATATGTTGATCATGATGTTGATGTGGGTGGGCTTCCTTCTATTAAAAAACAATGTATTATCTATATACTTTATTGGGTTTTAAAAATTGTGATATATTGCATAATTGTGATATATTGCAATAAAAAACAATGTATTATCTATATACTTTATTGGATTTTAAAAATTGTGATATATTGCATAATTGTGATATATTGCAATAGTTGATAGTTGAGTGTGAAAAAAAGGAATATGGGAAGAGTTTGAGAAAAAAAAAATTAATAAATGAAAATACGACTAACACAAATCAAAAAAAAAAGTAAAATAAAGGATGTAGTGATGATTATCATTTTTAGTTACTCCCACAATTTAAGAAATTATTAATTAGTATAATTAAATTATTATGATTATTTATTTATTGTCTACTCAAATTCACTCTGGATTATTCTTATTTGAATTATATATATATATATATATATATACATATATATATATATATATATATATATATAAGTTACAGAAATTTTCTTACAATAATTTTGTAATTTTTAGTAATTTATTGTAATTTTTAGTAAGCAGCGTATATAAAAGGCATGGTTATTGCAATTAAATTACTTGAATTGTGAATTGGTCTTTCTTTTACTTGGTACAAAAATATCAATATTTTGGTTTATATTTATATATGTAATGAAGTCATGGTTATCATATTTAGTTACTCTCTCCGACCAAAAAAAGAAAAAAAATTATGGTCATTTCACACATTTTTATGAAAATATTGATTGATATTTAAATTGTTATAACTAATAATTATTCATTCATTGGCATAAAAGTTAATGTATGTAAGTGGAATAGTGTAATATTGATATAACTATAGGGGTATGAGTGTAAATAAAAAGATTAATATATTATCAAGTCTATCATTTTTTTGACACCCAAAATAATAATTAAATATATTTTTTTGGGACGAATATAGTATTATATTACATCAACTTTTGTAAATATTTGTGTTGCAGGTGTGAGATATTTTTATTTAGGCATTTGGTTGAGTTTATAAACTAATTAAATGTTTTATAAGATGTTTAAAAGCTTATAAACTCATTGAGTTTGTTTYGTAGTTTATTTTTTWAATAAATTATAAGATGCRGAAAACAAAATTTCTAAGAGCTTATAAACTACTAGAAGGAATGTCTATCCCACCTTTTTTAAACCTCTTACAAGTTTAGATATCTTTTTTATTCAARCACTTTAAAAACTATTTTTTTAAATAAAATATAATTATTTATCAGCKCTCAAAATATTTTACATTTTATAAAATATAAGAACTCATAAGATCGTTTAAATAAACTTAATCAATCAATCGTGGATTGCAAAAATCATTTTACAAAAAAATTGTGATTTTTTAGGAAGAAGCATTTACGAGTATCGACAACAAGGTTATCAAAATTAAATTTCTTTAATTTGAATAGATTCTTTTTTTTATCGTTACCAAACTTTCATTGCATGGTTGTATTTTTATTTTTATTTTTCACATTTATATTTCACATTAAATTGTAGGTATCTCGAATATGGTATAGCATTTATGTTTTTTGAAAAGTCGAATCGCGAGATAAGAATGTATATATGTAACACGACCTTTTCATTTAATAATAAGAATGTGACTATTTTCCAGTGCTTGGTTGTATTATTTTGTTATTTTCACATAATAATGTCCTTTCTCGATAGATTTTGTTATATTTGAAAAGGTGTTAACACTAAATTGTAGTAGATGTCTCGGGGATAGTGTAACATTCATATTTGTTTGAAAGTTGAGTCACGAGATAAATATATCTATCTGTAACATGAATTTTTCATTTAATGATATTAGTATGATAATAGTAGTGGTTGGTTGCATTTTTTGTTTGTTTCACCTAATGGTTTGTAACATGAATTTTTCATTTAATGATATTAGTATGATAATAGCAGTGGTTGGTTGCATTTTTTGTTGTTTTCACCTAATGGTTTGTCATTTCTCGATACATGTATATTTTGAGCGTACGTGTTATAATTTTGTTTTATTCAGATATTTATTTGAGATTTTTTCTTGACTCGCACATAAGCATGTACACATGCGCAATAGATTCGTAATTTTTAAATTGAGTATACAATTACATTAATAATCACAATAAATGAAACATAATCTAAAATCATACAATTTAAAATAATATGTAAATTACAGAACTTTACGTTACGTGTTGGTCTGGATATTGATTACATAATTATTTTATTTATTTTATTTGTGTGTGTGTGAATCTCAGAATTTTTCTTATAATAATTTTCGGTAAGCAGCATATACGAGTATAAAAAGCAAGGTTATTTGTTGTTATTGTAGTTGAATGGTTTTCTTTTTCCCTTTTTGATACTAGATTTTCAGTAATTGGCTGTATTTGGGTTCTTACAAATACCTGATGATTATTCTTTTGTTATTGCATTACATAAAAATAATTATTATTATTTATGTTGCCGAAATGAATTACAACAATGGTTGTAGCATATTATTTTATTTAGGTGTTTGGTTGAGCTTTTAAATTCATTAAATGTTTTTATATAATGTTTAAGAGCTTATAAACTCACTAAATTTGCTTCGTAATTTATTTTTAAAACAAATTATAAGATACAAAAAATAAAATAAAAAATCTATCACATTTTCTTAACCTCTTATAAGTGAAGACATTTTTTTATCCAAACATCTTAAAATTTATTTTTAAAATAAGATATTTAACCGCTTATCAACTTTCAAATTCCTATAAAATGTTGGGACTTTTATATATATATATTAAATAAGCTCAATCAATTACCAATGAATTGCTGAAAATCTTCTTACAATAACTTTGTAATTATTTGAGAAGAAGCGTGTACGAGCCTCGATAACAAGTTTATTGCATTTAAAGTTATTGAATTTGAATGGGATTTTTTAAATTTATATCAAATTTTCAATGAATGGTTGTATTTTTTTAATTGTCTTTTTTATTTATATTTCAAGCGATGTTCACATTAAATTGTGTGTCTCGAAGATTTTATAGCATTCATGTTTGTTTGAAAATTCAAGTCACGAGATAAGAATGCCATTTTTCGATACTTTGCTGTATTTTTTGTTGTTATCACCTAATGTTTTGTCCTTTATGATAGAATTGTTATATTTCAAGTGGTGTTCACACTAAAATTATATGGATTTCGAGGATAGTTAATATTCATATTTATTTGAAAAGTCGAGTCGCGAGATAAGTATGTCTATTTATGTAACACGGACTTTTCATTTAAAGATATGAATATGACGAGTGTTTGGTTGTATTTTTTGTTGTTTTCACCTAATAGTTTGTCATTTCTCGATATATATATTTTAAGCAATATTCACTCTAACTTGGACGTGCTAATTAAGAAATTTAATTTATGCAGATATTTATTCGAATAAATGTTGCCTCACCACACAAGCATGTACACACACGTAGGAATCCAGAATTCTAAAATTGATTATGCACAACTATAATAATAATAATAATAATAATAATAATGTGCAATTTATAATAAATATTAATTACCGAAAAAGTAAGTTATGATGTTGGACTTTAAAATTTATATAATATCAACATAAGAATTATATAAAAAAAAAAGTTCTTCATATAGAAAAGTTTACAACGGGCCNTTTTTTAAGATGTGTATACGTCTTTCTTTGTATCCCGATTTTTGTATTGAATGATGAGTGCCGATTTTCCACTATCTGGTTGTATTTTTAAATTTTTTTTTTATCGATGGATTATATTTTGAGTAGTATTCATTCTGATTTGGATGTCTCATGATTTGTGTTGTATTCAAATATTTGCTTGAAAATGTTGAATCATATAATCACGTATTTAAGTTTTTGCTTAAAAATATTAAATCAGATAAGCACATTGTAGTTAATACGTAAATCATGTCAATGTGTACCATGATGTTTTCATTTAATGATATAGAGTGTATATACTCTTTTCATTTATTGAAAAGGTTGATTCAGATAAGCACCTAGTTAATACATATATTATGTCTCTTTGCACGGTGGCGCTTTATATTTGTCTCTACAAAAATATATATATAATATATATAATTCTGTAAAACGAACATCTCATTTAATAATACGAGTGTTTTAGTTTTTTAGTGCTCGATTGTATTTTTTGATCTTTTTCGCATTCTTATCATTTTGCAATGCAGTTATATTTTAAGAGGTATTTATATTTTATTTGAAAATGTCATACTCACTAGATAAGCAAGTAGATAATACTGTATCCATTTTAAAATACTTTTAGTTTTTTTTTTTCTATATATTTGTTCTTTTACATTTTCAAAGTGATTTTGAACTTATTTTCCAATTTTGCCCATATCATTTAACTATTTGTACATTTTTCGTATAAAAATTAAACTGTCCAAATGCACTCTTTAATTTAAAATAAGCGTCGGTTTGAGTATTTTTGAACATATTATGAAATTTTTAAACACGTTAGAAAATACCATAAAATACACATAACATCTTTAATTAATACGTTCTCTCTAGTAATTTAATCATCCTTATTAGTGGAAAATGATACATACTACATTTATAGGGCAAATAGATAGAGATGTTAAAAAGAAGGCAAAGACTTGCGTTAGTCCAGATTAACGGGTCATGATCCGTTAGGCCATCTGACCTGATACCGTGATGTATTGGTTTTTGTATTGTAATGTATTGGTTTTTGTACGTAAAGTATTAGTTTTTCATAAATCTCTGACCCGTGTTATGATTTATTGGTTTTTATACTGTAATGTTTTTTACCATGATGTATTGATTTTTTATTATAATGTATTGGTTTTTGCACTACAATGTATTGATGTGAAATTTTGGCCTAACGGATGATCCGTTAGTCCGGCCTAACAAGAGTGTTGCCCTTAAAAAGAATGCAAGATTGTGTTTTTTATATACTTTTCAAAACAAATTGCTTAGTCAGGTGTTTTTTGCGGAGTGGATTTTTTATGTAGGTACTACGATTCTTGATTTTTTTTTTTTTTTAAATTTAAGGCGTAGTTTCGGTCTGCGCTTCCTCCAAAATTAAATAAAAACAATAAAATAAAAAAAGAAAGAAATATAGGAATATTCTAAGCGCATTCAAAATAATTGAAATCAACATTAGAAGCGCATATTAAAGGTGTGCTTCCATTATTTTTATTTATTTTTAAATGATGAGAACATTAATTCTATCATGTGAATAAACAAAAATGATTACGGTATTTTTACGGCACCATGTCTCCACCCATCTATATTTACGATCGTTAATTTTTTAATATGAAAAAGCTAAACTTAATCCGATGGTTCTCATAATGGTGCTGTAGAAGTCCCTTGGTAAGCACATTAATTCTATCTTGTAAAAACAAAAAAGGGGAAATTATCAAATAGTACCCGAGGTGGAGGTCAATTTGTCAATTAGTCCTCCATCCAATTTTAAGTTAAATAGTACCTACTTTTTGCCAAATAGTCCAAAAATGTGATATGAATATACCACAATACCCTTACTTTTTTTTTGCCCAACAAATATAAATTTAGCCGTCGGCCGCCACCTGCCGCCGCCGGCCGACCGAAATATTTTTCGGCTGCCGGAATTTATTTTCGGCGTTTTTTTTTTTCCTGCCCAAAATTTCTTACTGTATGTTTTTCGAATTTCTTACTACATGTCCATGAAGTCAATGCAGTCAGTTTTTTTTCAACCCCAATATTTTTTTTACTATATGTCTAGATTTTTTACTATATGTATGTATTTCTTACTATATGTGCAAACATTTCTTACTATATGTCCAAACATTTTTTACTTAATGTCCAAAAAATAATTCTTACTATATGTCCGAATTTCTTATTATATGTAACAGATTTTTTATTTAATGTCCAAAATTCATACTTGATGATAAAAAGTATTTTATTTGATTGCCAAAAGTTTCTTGCTTTGATGTGCAAATGTTGTTATCTATTTCTTACTTATTACTTTTTTATTTTTACTTATTACACACTTTTATTTTGCCAAAAAAAATAGAGAAAAAAAAAATCTTGCTTAATAGCAAACTATTATTATGTATTTTCTTATTTAATACAAATTATATATTATTATTTTATAGTGAAATTTCATACTTTATGTTCAAAAATTAATAAAATTTCTTATTTTATATCCTTTAAAGTAAGAAAATTTGTTATTTTATATTCGAAAAAGTAGAAAAAGTTCTTATTTTATAGTGAAATTTCTTACTTTATTTTCTAAAATAAAAATTTTTAATTTATGTTCAAAAAAAATAAGAAAAAATTTTACTTTATAAAGAAAATTTCATACTTTATGTATGAAAAAGTAAGAGAATTTCTTACTTTATAGTGAGATTTCTAACTTTATATTTCCTGTGCAAAAAAAAAA
>BMAC01000783.1:114958-134626 GCA_014905375.1 Phtheirospermum japonicum
TTTATTTATAAATAATGATTATCATTTTTTGTTACTCCTTCCGATCAACAAAAAAAGGAAAAAAATACTAATAATTATTTCACATAATTTATGAAAATATTAATTAATATAATTAAATTATTGCTATTTTATTCCATGCCCCTATAATTTATTAATTGTTTATTCATTCTCTGCTCAACTTTGTAAAAATCAATATAGGTAGGTGGAGTAGAATGATATTGATATAACTAAATAGTGGTATGAATATAAACGAAAAAATAAATATAATATCAAACCTATTATATTTTGACATCAAACATATTTCTTTAGGCTAGATGGTGTATTATATTACATCAACATTTTTAAATATTTATGTTGTCTGCGTGAATTACAGCAATGGTTACTGCAATATTCCTTTATTTAGGCATTTGGTGGAGCTTAAAAACTATTTAAATGTTTCATGAGATGTTTAAAAGCATATTAACTCATTGATTTTGTTTTGTAATTTATTTTTTAAATAAGTTATAAGAAGCGGAACAAAATAATTTCTAAGAGCTTATAAACTATTAAAAGAATACGTCTATTCCAACTTTTTTAATCTCAGATATTTTTTAATCTAAACACTTTATCAACTTATTTTTGAATAAGATATAACTACTAATCAACTCTCAAAACATCTTATAAAATGTAAGAACTTATAAGATATTTTAAATAAGCTCAATCAATCAAACATGGATTGCTGAAAAAAAAAATCAATATTAATATTTTGTAATTTTTTGCAAGAATCTTTTACGAGTAAAAAAAAAAAAGTTGTCACAATTAAATTTCTTGAATAAGTTTTTTTTTAATTGTTACCAAAATTTCACTGCATGGTTGTATTTTTATTTTTATTTTTTTACATTTATATTTCAAGTGGTGTTCACATTAAATTGTAGGTGTCTCGAAAATGGTATAACATTTATGTTTTTGGAAAAGTCGAATCACGAGATAAGAATGTATATATGTAACACGACCTTTTCATTTCATAATAAGAATGCGACTATTTTTCAGTGCTTGGTTGTATTATTTTGTTGTTTTCACCTAATGATTTGTCCTTTATTGATAGCTTTTGTTATATTTAAAGCGGTGTTCACACTAAATTGTAGGTGTCTCGAGGATAGTGTAGCATTCATATTTGTTTGAAAGTCGAGTCACGAGATAAACATGCCTATCTGTAACACATTTTTCCATTTAATGGTATGAGTATGACGATACCAATACTTGGTTGTATATTTTGTGGTTTTCACCTAATGGTTTGTCAGTTCTCGATACATTTATATTTTGAGCGATGTTCACTCTAACTTGTACGTGTAAGAACTTTGTTTTTATTCAGATATTTATTTGAGATTTTGTTGCCTCACCAGATAAGCATGTACACACGCGTGATAGATTCGTAATTTTAAAATTGAGTATGCACAATTATAACAACAATCACGGTATATGAAAAATAATCTAAAATCATACCATTTAAAATAATGTGTAAATTACAGAACTTAATGTGTTCGTCTGGAACTCTAGATTACAAAATTGGTTATTACGATATTTTTTATTTAAATTATATGTGTGTGTGTTTAAATTACAAAAAAAAAAAAATTACATTAATTTTATATTTATTAGGTGAGCAGCATATATGAGTATAAAAAGCAAGGTTATTGCGATTTTTTATTTAATGGTTTTCTTTTTCAGTTCTTAGTACCAGATTTTAGTAATTGGTTGTATTTGGTATTTATTTATACTTAACCAGTAGTGTACTTGTACGATATACGGTAATTTTTTTATTTTATTTTTATCTCAAATAATTGAATGTATTAAAATATTTAAATAAATTATTTTATATATGTATACTATGTTATACACACACACATCACCCTTATATATTAATGCAAAATTCTCATAACCTATGTGTCTGCTTCGTACGCTTCGTTTGACAAATAAGAAATTTTGATGCTTCGTTTGGTTATGTGTCATCCGAGCCTAATATTTACCTAATTTAATAATTTTCTTTTTATTGTATCTTACCTAATTTAATTATTTTATTATACTTTTCTATATTCAATACTTTCCTTTGATTCTCATAATATAAAAATATAAATAATTCATATATAATTAGTAGATAAGATCTAAATTAATTATTTTAATTAAAAGATAAACTACATATAAAATAATTTTAATTACAAAAAAACTTTATTATTAAAATAATTTAAATAAGTTTTATTGATAACAGGATTTTAAATTATTTTATTATTGGAGTTTCAAATCACCCCTATATATTAATGCAAAATTTTACTAACCTATGTGTCTGTTTCGTATGCTTCGTTTGACAAATAAAAAAATTTCACTACTACAAAAAAGGCCTTTTACAACGGTCACTCTACAACGGTTGTCAAATAACCGTTGTAATAGAGCAATCCGGCGAGTTTTACAACAGTTATTTTCTTAACCATTGTAAATAGTATACTACTACAACGGGTGTATAAAAACCGTTGTAAATGTCCGTAGTAAAATATATTTAACCAATATACTACTACGGTTTCTTTACAACTGTTGTAGATAAACGTCGTAAATTATAATTAGTTTAATTAAGTGAAATCATTAATTAGAGTCTTACGACGGTTATTGTTTAACCGTTGTAGATAGACGTAGTAAAATAAATTAAATTAAATCAATTTAATTATTAGGATAATATTACTTAAAATCAAATTACCAAAAGCGTGAGACGTATAAACCCAACCCATTCTCTGATAATATTCCCGCCCGATCCAAAGTGAGAATCCCAAAACCACGCCACATCCAAATTCGCTGCTGCCGCCACACCCACCACCTCCGGCGGCAGTCCGACGACCACTACCAACCACAGTCCGACGGCCAAGCCACCACCACCGACAATCCCAGAGTTGCGCCACCTGCAAAATGTAAGTTATGTTTTCTATTTGTATATTTTTTCTGTGAATTCTATAACTCGTATTGAATTAAATAGTTGTTGGTCTGATTGATATTGAATTGAGGTTCTATTCTGTTCAATTTGGTAAATTTTGGACCGGGGGACTGGAGGAGGGTAGGGTTTTGCTTTTGTTCAATTGGACGAATTTGGAGGGTTAGGATTTTTTAGTTGATATGTGTTCTATTTAGTTGATATGTGTATCATTATTCTTTATTCACTAATTTAAATACAGAACTGATTTTACAATTTTGGATTTGGGTGAGCTATGGATTGTAAGTTTCAATATTCACCATTTTTCTAGTGTTGAATAATCAGATAATTTAAAATATGCATGTATAAAATTATGTAATCAGGAGAATAATGAATAAAATAACTCATGTTAACTTGAATTAGGTATTGGGATTGAGAAATTGTTATCCCTTTGAAATTTATATAATTAAATTCTATGCTTCATTTTAGTCAACTAAGATCTATCGTTATTTTAGGAATATTCCGACCCTGGGTCAAAGTAGCACGGTTTATGCCATCGACCTCATTGGTTTTGGTGCTTCGGATAAGCCCGCGGGCTTTCAATACTCCATGGAAGTTTGGGCTCAGGTGAAACTCCAGTATTTATGATTTGTGTCCTGGTAGGAACTAACCATTGATATAGTCTTTTTGTGTTTTTGTGTTTGAATATGACAAACAATGGACTCAATATGGCATGGGCAGTTGATACTGGATTTCTTGGATGAAATTGTTGAAAGGCCAACTGTGCTATTGGGTAATTCTGTTGGTAGTCTTGCTTACGTTATCGCTGCTGCAGGTGTGTTTAGCATTAAAATTATGGATAGTTCAAAAGTTAGTGATAAAGCTGTAAATGATAACAATGAGCTGAATTAAAATTATGCATTTTTTGATTTAATTCATTTTTAATTTAACTTTATGTAGGTTAGAGGTAGTAGGTTCTCGTGGAGCAGAGATTATGCAGCAAAAACATTAATTGTGAGGTTGAAGCTAGGCTGATCTAAGAGCTCGCTAATCCTATCAAAGTTATAATGGAACCTAATGTAAGGATTAATCGTTTTTATGGTCTTAATTTGGTGCAATTGAATGAGACTGTATATGCTATTGTTAAGATTTGAGTCGTAAAAGTGAAATATATTGTGAAATAGATTAACTTTTCAAACTTTTGACTGAGAATTGTTATTCTGGGGCTGCTACTTGGTATTTATTTTGCTGGATTTTATTTTTTTAAATATATTTTTATTAGAGTTGTTTTTTGGTTTCTTACTTCATTAGTTTTGTTAAATTAATTGATTGATTATGTTTTATTTTGCCCTAGGTCGTAATGCTACTTCTTTCTTTTAATGATTTTATTGTGAACAGTTTATGAAACAAAGCTTCGATTTATAGGTCATACTTTGTTATCGTAGATAATGAGTCTTCAAATAGCAATTGATGTTGCTAGATGCTTGGAGTAGATACACGAACACACATAACCGATGTAATTGTGTGCATCAGGATATTAAAACGAGCAATATTCTATTAGGCAGCATCTAGAGCAAGGTTTTTGTTTTTATTTTGCCTCCATTTTTTATATTCTATTTATTATATATGATTTACATCAGTTATGCAGATAGCGGACTTTGATTTGGCAAAAATCATTTTCAAGGCCAATGATGGTGAAGAGTCGGTTATAAGAGTTGTCGGAACGTACGGTATTGACTCCCCAAAGGTAAGGCATATGACTATTGAATCAATTACAAGAACTATTTTTTATATTTAAATAGCAATGAAACTTGTGGTCTCATAATAGCTAAAATTCATTTTTGGCAAAATGTCCGACAATTGTACACCTTTCGTGCCTACAATTGTACACCTTTCGTGCTAAAATTCATCTTTGCGATTATAGTGTAACTTTTCTTTTCAATTCATGCCTGTATAAATTCACTTACAAAATAATCTTGTAGGCACCTACAATTGATCGTCAATGGTTCTCGTCCACTTTTTTGGATGAATCTTTCTACTCTAAGGCAATAGTTTTAGCGAGAACCTTTTTCCTCTATGAAGAGGTAATTTTTCCTTTCTTTTTTGCCAGTGTTTTTACCTTTGTGGATTTTTATTATTCGTTTCTATCCTTTTTATCAATGATATTGAGTGACCAACATTTGCCTCTGTGCTGTCTTTTTATTTAGCAATACGTGTTCTCTGTAATATGTGGCTTTTCATTGTCTGGTTGAATCTAATTCTTTTAGTGGAAATATTTCTTTACTTGATTCAAGTCAATATACTTAATATTTCTGAATTAATTATATCTATATTTTTTCTTTCTAAAAATGGCATGAACTTAAGGCAAATTGTCCAGTATAGATTGAGTCATAAAGTTTTAGTTATTCTTTAAATATTTTTAGGGTAATTTGGATTTAGATGATTTTAGCTATAAACCCAGAATGGTCTTTGGGGATTAGTAAAAATATTTTCGTATTAATATCAATTTTCTTTTCTTTTTTATTATTGAGTTCGGGATTTTGCTTCATTGTCTATCATACCTTGAGTTACTCTTATATTTTAATTTATGTGGTTCTTTGTGTATGTATATGACATTTTCATACAAAGCTTGCAGTCGGTTGGATTGTTTGCTGAAAGCCTCCAAAAGAATTTTGAGGTATCTTTCATTTGGAAGTATTTTTAAATATTTCACATACTGGGATATCTAGGAGCTTGGAGGTTGAACTTTTATATTCTWCTCTCTTTCTCGGCCATTTTCTTAAACGATGACTTGTTAATTCTATAAAACTTGCATTCAKAAGTGATAATCCGCATTGTCTATGCTGCTTGTATATGTCAACTAAAATAATGGACAAAAGAAAAAAAAGTCTATACACAAAGATTTCATTTATTGTAGGTGATCTTTGTTATTTTATTTTAAAAACCTGGCTTAGTTTTTATAATTAGCCCTTAATTAATTAGAAAAGTCAAGTTATCTATTCTAACATATCTATCAGGGTTTTCCATTTATTATTATGACTAACAATTGCGCCATGTTACAGATTAKGAAGGTTGGTAAAGTTGTCAGGGCCATTGCTATTATGAGCCACCCGATTCATAACACCAATGACTYTCATTCAGCGCAAGTCATTTTACCCCAGAAGAAGTTGGGTCGCAAATCAAACATGTGAGTAATTTAATCAGATCCTACAAAACAGGAATTTTATTTTGATTTTATTGGGTGATAAATAAATCAATAGAAACAGTTTGATATTTCTTGTCCCGTAATAATTATTCTACTGGGACAAAAAAGAGACAAATGAGTAGGCAGTTATTTCTGTTTGGTTTKATGACTAATTTGTTCATTTTCATCTGAATGTGCATTTATTTTACCTTTATTTCACTCAAGTTTGAATACGATAATTTATTCACATTTGATTCAATTTTTTGGTTTTGCAGGTATTTGTTTTGTTGCTCGTATTCTCACTATGTTGCTCCAAAGGGGAAATTTATTGCATTTGTCTCAACAGAAGCTGAAACTGATCACCCTGAGTCCGAACTAAAGCCAGGTGTTGATCTTCTTGGACCGGTGGACGAGATTTTCTTCGAGACTTACGACAGATTCGAACTAGTCAATGAGCCTTCTCTGGAAAATTGCTTCATATCGACGGTAAGTTGAAGCAAATGTTATTTTGATTACTGTACTAGTAATCGAGTAATCTGTAATTATTGTAGTTGATATGCAGCTGTCTAAATTATTTATTTTCACCGCTATTGCATTGTGTGCGTCTTAATTTTATGGAATTTTCTAGTGCTTATTAGGAGACTTAATTGTTTAATTGTTTTACTTTGTACTGTATTGAATGAAAATTGCAGCTATTTAGCACAAGTTAGAATTTTTTGTAGGTGGAGAAAGTTAATATCTAATTATTAATATTGGTAGTTTAATATATGTAATAAATTCTAATGAGACACCAATTTAAAAGCTAAATTATGATATGCATCTTCCCCTGTTTTCCTTTTGGTTTTTCCTGATAGTCCAAGTTTGTTGTATATATAGTATCACATATGGACTTTTCATGATTTTATTTAACAGGAAAACAAGACAGATTTCAACTGTTCTTATTCATCTAAGCATCTATTCACCAAATGGTATCATTTTGTTTTTCAACGAGCTAATTCCCGATTCTAAATGTTTTTGATTACTTAAAGAGTTTTTTTTAATGCTGATGCTTTTATGTTATTTCTTTTAGTTGTCAATTTAACCCTGATCGATCTTCCTAGGCTGACAAAAGTTATAGCTCAAGACATTGAAGTTATGGTCCGTTCATATGTTGATAAGGTAAAGCCAATAACATGTATAATTTCCTCTATGTTTACATCTTGTTACCCTCGTATTTTGTTTTCCCGAACATTTGAATTCATAACATGACTAAGCATGTAAAAATATTACTTGTGTTTCTACGATAATTAAAGAGACCTCAGGTCGTACAACTAGATTTTTTATATTTGAGCAGGCAAGGCAACAGAGACAATAGTAGATAAAGTGGTATGAAAAGAAAGAGGAATGTACAGAAGATACAGTTGCTCTCTATAGTATCTGAAGATTAGTTGTAAAACTATTACTTTGTGTAAATCGTACGTATTTCATTAATCAATTTATAGTTTGGTTGGATATGTAACCTTGTAGTCTGTTTGTGTTGTTAATTTATAGTTTGGTTAGATGGATTATTGGACAAATTATGTTCTTACTTACTATTTGAATTGTTGGATAAATTGTGTACTCATTGTTTGGTTAGAGTGATATGTTATCGGTTACAAATCTCCAGGCGTGAATCAGGCTACAACGGCAAAATTAAAAAAAAAAGAGATATTTTACATCAGTTATATTAATAACCGATGTTAGTTTATTTCACATTTTACATCGGCTGTTTAATCGGTTTGAATAAACGATGTCAGTTGAATTAACGATGTTTACATCGGTTTTTAGAGGAACCGATGTAGTACAGAGGGACTGTCGGATATTTAATACTTTACATCGGTTTTAAGTAAACCGATGTAGGATAGTCCATTCTTACATCGGAATTTCATGTTTTTACGTCGGTGATTATAGAAACTGATGTAGTACTGTACAGTTTTACATCGGTTTTACAACTGATGTAGTGTTGTGAACATTTTACAACGTTGGCTATTACATCGATTGAATAACTGATGTAAAAGGCTTAAAATAACCGATGTAATAGCCGTTTTCTGTAGTAGTGTTTGGTGCTTCGTTTGCATATGTGTCATCCAAACTTAATACTTACCTAATTTAATATTTTTCTTTTTATTGTATCTTACCTAATAATTTTTTTATTATATTTTCCTTATTCAATACTTTATTTTATTCTCCTAATATAAAGATATAAATAAGTCATACTCCCTCCGTCCCAAAATGATAGTCTTGCGTTTGATTTCACACGGATTAAAAATTGAGTAGTTTATATAGTTAAGTCATTAATTTAGTTAGTATTTTCCAATTATAGCCTTATTGAATTTATTAATGTCAATTAATACTCATAAAAATAAGTGTTGGAATTAGTATATTTGTTATTGGAGTTGTAAGATTTTGCATTGTAATCATCAATTTTCAATTTATGAGGTAAAAAAATTAGTATTTCAATAATATTAATTAAGGGTATGTGTGAAAATGAAAAATTAATGATATGTTAAATATGGTAACTGGATTATCTTTGTGGGACGGACGAAAATAGAATAATGGACTATCTTTGTGGGAATGAGGGAGTATATAATTAGTAGATAAGATCTAAATTAGTTATTTTAATTAAAAGACAAATTACATATGAAATCATTTTAATTACAAAAAATACTTTATTATGTAAATAATTAAATAGATTTTATTGATAATATAATTTAAATAATTAAATTTTTGGAGTTCCAAATATTCTATATAGGTAAAATATGAATTATTTAAAATAATCTAAGTGTGTAACTAAATATCAGTAATGTATTCAATCTAAATATAAAAATATTAAATTATATACTAATAATCAATAAACATTAATTAAACACCAGTACAATGTGTCATGGGTTGAGAGTATAATATATTTTGAATATCTCAAAGAATGTAACTAATAATTATTAACGAATTTATTCTAAATATTAATATATGAAATGATTTAATAATAATAATTAATAAAACAGATATTAGACACGGGTTTAGAATGTGACGTATTTTGAATTTTTATATTAATGAATTTAATTTAAACATCAAATACAAAATTATTTAATATTTATAATAATTAATAAATAGATTAGACATGTACAAGGTACAAGTTGAGAATACATTATTTAGATTTTTATTTTAGATTTACAATTTTGTAATTATCACAAATATCTTTTATATTTATCTTTTCATAAGTCCCGTGTAATACACGGGTGTTAAATAAGTATATATTAATGCAAAACTCTCATAATTTATGAGTCTACTTCGTATGCTCCTCTTGGATAATAAAAAAACTTGGTGCTTCGGTTGCTTGTGTATCATCCAAGTCTAATATATACCTAATTTAATATTTTTCTTTTATTGTATCTTGCATAATTTAATATTTTATTTATTATATTTAACCTAAATTTTATTATATTTTGTCTAATTCAATAATTTTCTTTTATACTCCTAATATAAAAATATAAATAAGTCATATACAATTAATAGAAAAACTCTAAATTAATTATTTTAATTAAAAGACAAATTACATATGAAATAATTTTAATTACAGAGAAAAGACTTATTTATGAAAATAATTAAATAAATAAGAGCATTCAGTAGTTTTTCCAAATTATGGATATGTGCTCACCACAATTAACGCAAAACGGTCACCATCATCTTTCAATATTATATCATTTATGATTTCAATTTGAACTACACTATCATTTGGTCCTCTAACTATTCCATATTCTATATTATTTATCCAGTCGGTAATTTTTTTAATTCAACACAATCAGGATCTGAACTGAGATTTTGCAGCCTCGTATTCTTGGTCAACCTCAAACATACAATGAGTCCATAAATACAAAAAATTGATCATTGCATGAACAATGTATGGTTTAGTGCCTTTGGAATAACCAGCATAATTTGAAGAAAATCTCCACTCACAACTATTGTTTTGCCACCAGATAGATGGTGCGTGTTAGAATTATTTTGCAATCCCATCACATCTTTCAATTATTGTCCATAGCTTTGAAACAATATATATGCATCATTAGAGTTTTATCCCAAACAATGAGTTGCACATGCACCATTAATTCTACGAGTGGGGTTCCATCAAAGATCGAACATGATGAATTTCAGTGGAGATTAAAAGGAACCTTAAATTTAGAATGCCCAATTATTCCTTTCGCAAGAAGAAGAGAAGCTATGCCTAGATGTTACATTCAAAAAATTCCACCATTAGATCTAATGGCCGCAGAAAGTATCCTTCAAATAAATATTTTACCAGCTACTCCTTATACATAATCGAGAAATACACCACACTTGATCAAATGTACTATATCCATAACTTTATCATAAACTTGATGGTGATCAATATTCAAATTATCAACCAATTTACAATGTTCTTTAATGAGTTCTTCACGATCACACTCCAATTATTCAACAATAATCTATTGCAATATATAATAGAATCGACGACCTTTGTAATTATCATGGGAGGAAAATCCTTTAAACTCTTTTTCATATCTGATATAAATTATCCACTTCAAGCAAAGTAAGGTTCTGAATTTCAGCATCACTCATTTGTAAATTTGAAAAAGAAAAGGTGCATTGAAAATAAAGTTAAAAATGTCGATAATAAAAATAATACAATTAAACATACACTAATAATTTTATAGAGGATAAAAGAACATATCAATAATTGCTACCTTTGTACTTTCTCAACTTTTATTGATTGTATACAATGTCATCTCACAAATCTTTCTAGCATTTCTCCCACATTTTATTAGGATGTGCTAAGTATTTTGATGCAAGTAAGGTTGTAAATAAATATCTCATGGAATATGTTCATCCCCAATTACTTATTTTTGATATACAACCAATATATTCTATATTATCTAACAACAACCCCAGAGATAAGCATGCATCGCTTATGTATCGTATTGCATGTCGTTAATTATTTTATATCAACGTGATATTGGGCTCCTCGAATTACATATAGAAGACAATGAGCATAATAGGCCTGATCCAAGAGGTATATAGTAAGTTTGTACTAATAAGAACAAATCTACTTTCATAGGTGTCCATTCTTTTTTTATTGAGTTCCAATTTTTTTTTATGAAACTTAACATAAGTCAAGCTTTATGCTTCCAAATATTTTTTATTTGCCTCGAACCAACCTAAAAACATGCTTTGATGTGTTGATTTGCGTTTCATTACCTCGCCCAACTGATTATTATCACTATATAATACATTATGTTATCCTGTAAGATGAGAACTCAAACGCATTACAGGTGGAGTTTGATACTGGATTTCATAACCTAAAATGTAATGGAAATCATAATGCATGTTGATCTCATCAATCCTTTTCTTCTCCGCATCCCCATCTTTGATTTGATAGAACATTACAATAATCCTATTGTCACATTTGTTGACATATGCGAGCATATACTTTATATCTCTGGATTTATTACACCATTCAACAATCAAATGAGCTCCACACTTCAGCAATAAATAAAAATTATATAGTATGACCCACCGATTATCTAGCTAAATACTATTCTTTAACAACTCTTTCAGTATTTCTACGTCTATATATTCGGTAACCATGTTTATATCAACAGTAGTAGTATCTACAAATCTCTTTGTAAATATTTCGTGCAATTTCCATCATTCATGCAATGAGATGATTTTCATAAATGGTCACATGGTCCATGAATCATCAAATCCAATAAAGTAAAATAATATCTTGGATCATATTTTTTTATCAAGAATCTCAGCTAAAATGATTCAATCAGTAGCACCAACATTTGGGCATTTGTCTTAATTTGATAGAAAAAGAAGTATGTGCGCAACTAAGACTTCTCTGGAACTCCACGGTGTAAATAACTGCAAATTAAAAAAATAACTAAAATTAGTAATTTATTACTCTTAGGTTAAATAATATGAAAACATAAAATTTATTTATACTCACCTAAAATAATTATCCAGGAGTTTTGTTATCACGTAAATATCTCATCAAAGCATCTAACTTGGTTTTGAAAATCCTTGAAATTATATCAAGTCGATCCTCTAGTTTTAGATTCTTTTTAGCAACAAAGAGAATAATCTCTGGCCATTTAGGATTTCACATGAATGTAATAGACAATTCAGGATAACCTGCCCACTGGTAAATTGCCATAGCATTTTGTTAAATTCTAAACATAAATCGAGCACCGACAGTAAATGTCGCAGGTAAGAAAATGTGAGTACCAATACTAAAGCCATTTGTTTCACCTTTTAACACTATATCAGCAGTCTCACTATACATCTCACTTCGCAATATTTTTGATGGGTTCTGACGTACCAAAATCTTGAAGACTCAATCATCGTATATCGATCAACTATAAATTTTTGTGTGAGTCATCGACTATGTAAATAGTGGATATCTCAATCTCTCTTTTATGCAACCGGTGAGAAAAGAACTCTCTCTAGCTCACATATTGTCTACCCTTACCTTTTGATTTTTGATGTTCATAAAAAGGTATATCTTCCCTATAGTTGTCTTCCTCATAAGGAAATAACAATGGATATTATAGAGTAAGACAAGAAAGATGAAACTCGTCGATATATTTTAAATTACCAGATCTCTTATCTACCACAATATCCATATTACCACTTTAAGAATCAAGATCACCAACAACCAACGGAGAAATCTCGTCCACTTTTGGAAGATTGTGCATCTTTCCACATTGGATATTCTTCTAAGTAGACGCAACTTCACTTCAGGATCATCTCCAAGTGTTTGTATGGCCATTCTAAATGACTTAACCAAATTTTCACTATCCAACATGTATTGTAGGTCTAATGCAACTTCTATACGAAGAGAGTTTTTTTTATTGTTGCCTATACACACATAGTGAGTAAATAATAATATAAGTATACTAAATAAATATCAATATTCTAATGAATATGAAGTGATTAGTATATAAAATGTAAATGCATACCTAGCATAATTAATTTGATCCTAAACTTCCATAAAAACTAAGTATGATATGAATGCTTTCAAAATTACCGCCTTTAATAACATTTGCTTTGAAAAGCAGTCTTCCCCTTTTTGGTTTCAGAATTAGTTGATATTTTTCCAAATCAATTATAGTTGATGTCACATCGTTCATTCCACTCGATGTTGGGTTTGCACTTGTATTGCTGTGCACGGTTTCTGAGATAGTAGTAAAATACATTATTTTATGAGATCAAGATAAAAAAAAGTATTGAATCTCAATAATATTTAATAAATAACTTGTTGATAGCCAATAAAATAAATATTAGATTATATTGTTTTGCACTTTTTTTTTATAATCTAATTAGAGAAAAGTGGTCAAAGTATTTTTTGAGAAAAATGATAAATTTGATAATGTTGGAGTTACAACTAAAAAAAAACAAATAAATGTTAACCAAAATAATAAAAAATTCACAATTAAAACCAAATTAACATGCAAGTGATTATATATGTGTGTGTGTGTATTCAAATAATCTGAATATCCTTAATGTTTGATAAATAGCATGTTCATAACTAATAAAATAATTATATTATATTATATTATTTTAATCATAGTAAAATAATTAAATAACATGTGTTGATCTTATTATGTTTGGTCTTATTATTCAAATAAAAAAGTATTTAATCGTAATAATATATGATAAATAATATGTTGATAGCCAATAAAATAATTAAATTATATTATTTTGCACATTTTTGTAAAATTTAATTTTAAAAAGTTGTCGAATCATTTTTGCAAAAAAAGTGACAAATTTGATATTGTTGGACTCACAAAAAATAACAAGAAAACATAAAACAAAATAATATAAAAAAAATCACAACAAAAACCATAATAACATATAAGTGATTATATATATATGTGTGTGTGTGTGTGTGTGTGTGTGTGTGTGTGTCTGTGTGTGTGTGTGAACCACGTCATTATATGTGAACTTAGGGACTAATCCTGGCCTTAGATCCAATAATGTGTGTGCACCAAATTTTTTCTATTTTTCTAATTTTATTAAATTAATTATATGGTAGAAAAGGGTGTTTATGTAATTTTACATAAACCCAATTTATCAATTTAATCCCAAACAACTCGGCCGATCTGCAGATCAAATTAAAATCCCCAGAATTTGCCTCTCACCCAAACCCTTTCCCCTTCTTCCTTCTTTTCTCCCCCGTTCCCCCTTAGGCTCCACCACGGCGGCGGCTCGGCGATTCTCCGGTGAAGGCATCACGAAGCGGCGGCAGGCGGCAGTGAAGCCACGATGGCAGCGGTGGCGACGTTTCGCAGCGGCGGAGGTGCGCCGCTCCGCCCCCTCTGAAAGCGCCGGCGGCGACGGACTGGGTCAGAATCGGGCGGCGTTTGGTAGGCGGTGGCGATGACAGCGCTCCTCTCCAGGCACGGCGGATCTCCCCAGATTTCAGTTTGGGTTGGCCAATCTTTGAATCGGCCGGTTCGGGGGCGGACGACCGGTGACGGATGTGCAAGCGGTGTGAAGCCGAGCGCCGCCTTGCCTAGGCAGAACGCGGCGTGGTTGGGGTTCTTGACGGTGACGTATTGGGAGAAGTTGAAGATGACGGTGGAGTTG
Organism: Phtheirospermum japonicum; assembly: GCA_014905375.1. Lineage (NCBI taxonomy): Eukaryota > Viridiplantae > Streptophyta > Magnoliopsida > Lamiales > Orobanchaceae > Phtheirospermum > Phtheirospermum japonicum. The sequence goes on from BMAC01000783.1 coordinate 129,715, forward strand.
GCGGCGGAGAAGGACGGGACTTGGACGGCGTTGACGGAGATCCTTGGGCCCTTGGGTTTGAAGACGGCGAAGGCGGAGATGAGTATGAAAACCAAGAAAATGGTGGCGGCTATGCAGGAGGCTAGGTTTGTGCGGCCCGTGGGTGAATGAGACGAGCCCATTATTGTTTGGGCTTTTTTTTCAGTTACAGTGTTGGGAGTGGGTTGGCGTATGGGTTCGGTGGGTTGGCGTACGGGTTCGATGGAAATTGGGCGGCGATGTTGGCATACAGGTTCGACGGCCGTGGGTTGGCGTACGGGTTCGGTGGTGGTTGTGCCTGGAATCGTTTGTGGTTGGGCCTGGAATCGTTGATGTTGAATAATAAAAGGCAGTGTAGTGTAGTAAAAAAAGCGCTGCAACAATATTAAAAAGCACTCCAAAAAACTAGTACTGCCAACATACAAAAAAAGTATTGCTGAAGACTTGTGTAGTGCTATAATTAGTCATATGCAATGCTTTTAATATTCAGATTTTTAAATTTAATTGTATTTATTTATTTTTACGTTTTAAAACATGCAATATGTATCTTAAATTGTAGATCTTGAGAATGTGATTAATTTGATATATATTTCATTCAAAACGAATAAAATTTGAAAAAGTTATGGTTTGCTGAAGATTTGAGTTTCATTTCAAAATTTTGAATTTGCAGTTTATAGACGAAATTTGCGATGTTTTTTGTATACAATCGTAGTGTTTTTTTTCTTAATCTATTTGTGCTTTCTAAAGAACAATGTACAATGTAGTGCTCTTTGTAAACGTTGATATATGTCTAAAATACCCTTTTTAATTAATTAATGTATTTTTTTACATTATTAACATGCTGACATGTCATGATCTCAACCATCAAGGTTATCCAATCTAATGGTCAAGATGAGTCCCTAGGTTCACATATAATGACATGGTTCCATTTGAACCCAACCATATATATATATATAGGGTTGGGTTCGAATGGAACCATGTCATTATATGCGAACCTAGGGACTAATCTTGACCATTAGATTGGATAATCTTAATGGTTGAGATTATGACATGTCAGCATGGTAATAATTTAAAACAATCTATTAAATAATTAAAAATGGTATTTTGGACATATAACGATGTTTATGAAGAGCATTAAATTGCTTTTTAAAAAGCATAACGGATATATAACTGCAAATTCAAAATTTTATAATAAAACTCAAATCTTCAACGAACCATAACTTTTTTAATTTTTATTCATTTTTAATGAAATATATATCAAATTAATCACATTCTCAAGATCTACGATTTAAGATACATATTGCATATTTAGAAATGTAAAAATAAATAAATATAATTAAATTTAAAAATCTGAATATTAAAAGTATTGTATATCACTATTTATAGCACTACACAAGTCTTCAACAGTGCTTTTTTTTTTATGTTGGCAGTGCTAGTTTTTTGGAGTGCTTTCTTAATATTGTTGCGGCGCGTTTTTTACTACACTACCACTCCTTTTTATTTTCAACATCACCGCCGTCCAAATCCAAGTCGCCGTCCGACGAACCAAACTCAACCAAAATCGGCCAACAACCACAGTCGCATCACCGTCGCCACCCAGTGCTCCTGCCAATTTCTCCCAAAAGAACCGGGGTATTCCTTCTAAAAGCACCGGGGCCCCAATTCAAAAAGCACTTGGTCGCCACCGTGCCYCTGCCGATTTCTCCCCAAAGCACCGGAACAACAAAAAAAAATGTTCTACCGACATCATTCTTTCCAAAATTAATGTCAATTCATACTCAGTACAAAATCACAAGTCATTATTCCAATCTCTTTTTTCTCCAATATAAGAACATCAGTAAGTTCATATATATAAATTTGAAATTACACTAGGTTTAACTTTAATTAAAAATCAAAATTAAGATGGTGGGCGTGATGCTTAGCCAACACAACAAACACCATAGCCATACTATTCTTCATAACTCCCCGAAGATAACAAATCACTACAATGAAAGGATACAGATATAAGAGAAATTAATGTATTAATATAAGAAAATTTATAGATATAATCTACTTACGTAGCAAATCAATCTCCCTCGACCGGTGGCCTCACCTTCCAGTACCCCGGAAAATGGCCACACCGCCCGTCCTACCAAAAAACCCATATCACCAACACCACCCATCCCCGACCCATTGTTCAACAAGGAATTCTCAGCGCTCATCTTGGCATCGCCAAAGAACTGCGGCAAGCCGCCACCTACGTGATCGGCGCCGAACGGCACCAGAAATTGAGAAGCCACGGCGGGTAAGTTCCGAAAACCTTCGTGCTGAGCCGACGAGAAGACGCCGTCGTCGCCAGTACTTGCGGCTGCGGGATTTCCGGCACCGTTTGACGTTCGACCGACTGCCGCCGCCGATGGGGATATCCCGTAGGGTTCCTCCGTGAGTCCAGTAACGGCGGCACGACTTGAAGAAGTGGCGCGGTTGAGAGACTTGGTGTTGGCGGAGTCGCACCGCGGGCAGGGGAGGCGCTCGGCCGCAACCTGTGTCACCGATTCATCCAGATCGGTCGGGATGCTTTGCACAGGCGGCGGGGAGGTTGGATTCTGTGGATTTGGAATTGGGGAAAGGTTATGAGGCGACGATGTTCTGGCAGAATTGTGTTCAATGTTAGGTTCGGTGGAAAAATACGGGAGTTGACTTGGAATTTAATATGATTAAGAGTATTTGTAAAATTACCTAAAACCCCTTCTCCTTCCATACATATAATTTAATGACTTTAAAAAATAGAAAAAATCTGATCCACACATATTATTAGATCTAAGGTCAAGATTAGTCCCTAGGTTCGCATATATTGACGTGATTCTCATTTGAACCTAGTCCTATATATATATAGGATTGGGTTCAAATGAGAACCCCGTCATTATATGTGAACCTAGGGACTAATCCTCGCCTTAGATCTAATATTGCACAGTGCAATTATATGTCCAGATTCATTGTGCTTTTTACACAGTACTGTAGTGCTAAAATCAGTCCAGTTTTTTTAATTTAATTATATATATATTTTTTTATTTTTTTTACGTTTTAAAACATGCAATATGTATCTTAAATTGTAGATCTTGAGAATGTGATTAATTTGATATATATTTCATTCAAAATGAATAAAATTTGAAAAAGTTATGGTTTGTTGAAGATTTGAGTTTCATATCAAAATTTTGAATTTGCAATTTATAGACGAAATTTGCGATACTTTTTGTATACAATCGTAGTGTTTTTTTTCTTAATCTATTGTGCTTTCTAAAGAACAACGTAGTGCTCTTTGTAAACGTTGATATATGTCCAAAATACCTTTTTTAATTAATCAATGTATTTTTTTACATTATTACCATGCTAACATGCCATGATCTCAACCATCAAGATTATCCAATCTAATGGTCAAGATGAGTCCCTATATATATATATATATATATATATATATATATATATATATATATATATTCCCATATGTATTAATGCAAAATCCCCCTATCCTATGTGTCACCTTCCCACGCTCTGTTAGCTTTGAGAAAAATTCTGATGCTTCGGTGTCGCCGAACCTAATATCTACCTATTTTAATATTTTCCTTTATATATTTTTACCTAAATTAATATTTTTCTTAATATGATATTTTCTTTTACTATATTTTACCTAATTCAATATTTTCTTTATCATATTTTGTATAATTCAATATCTTACTTTTATCTACAAATATATAAAAAAAAGACATATTTAATTAGAAAAATCTATATAATTTGAATTAATTTTTATTTATAATAAAAGTTGAAGTATTTTTAATTTTGAAATCTCAAATATATTATTTATGAAAAATACGAGTTATATAAGATTATTACAAAAGGGAAATAAATATAAAAGATATGAACTTAAATTTGAATATCTATCCTAATATAATGTATTGAAAATAACATTAAAAATATATATGAGAAATGGGAAAATTGCTTTTTTGGTCCATTATTTTGTTCACTTTCCAATTTTGGACCAAGATGTTGTCCAGTATCAAAATACATACACGAAATTGACAAAATAATTAAAAAAAGACCCAAAATTATCATATTCGGGCCGAATTGCTGACGTTGCAGAGTTTTTTATTTTCTTATCAATTTTCATTTATTTTTAAATATTAAATAGAGGAAAAAAGTCATTTTTGCCCTTAATAATCTTAAAATTACTATTTAACTTATAATTGTTAATTTATGAGTTTTTCATTTTCCCTCAAGTTTCCTAATATTTTTAATTATCTTTACTGTGATTACCAGCTCAATTTCTATTGTGATTACCATCTCAATTTGCCTTAACTCTTTAGAATGGAAATTAACAATTATAAATTAAATAGTAATTTTAACATTCTTACCAAATTTATTAATATATGGCAAACGAGTTTTTGGCCAGCAAAGTTATTATTTGCCTTCTACTAACATTTCTATATTCAAAGTTTAGCATACTGAACCAGTTTTTTGTCACCCTTTTTATGTTTTGTTTGTGTGTGTGTGTAATGTTATAGGTGTCACCTATCTCTCGTTTGTGGTGGAAATATATATCTGAATATCAGCACTCTTATCTTCAATAATGCTTTTTTCATAATCAAAAGTTGATGCATTTTGTGAAGAAAAAAGATAAAACATAAATTTGCAGCTTTTGTAAATAGGGTTTCTGCATTTTCTTTTATTTCATTTTTATGCTTTACAGCAGCTCTCTCCAACCATATATATATACAATGCTTTGGACTTATCTAGAAGCTAGGGTTATACATGCTACGGTCTAGCTACACCATTATGTCCCTGTTAGCACCGAATCCTTTCTTGTTTTCACAGCTGGATGGTTTTGTCTTCATGCATACGTTCAGCTCATTCCCTCTCT
>BMAC01000783.1:134821-169166 GCA_014905375.1 Phtheirospermum japonicum
AAATGTGTGCTGACCTGCCATTGCTTACATGCCCCCTCAATTCTACGTAGGGTTTGCCAACAACAGTCAATTTATTTCTGAGCCTACAGTAGAATTGCCCTGTCAATGGCTTAGTCATTATATCAGCAATTTGATCATGAGMAGGCACATGTTGTACTCTTAYTATCCCAGCCTTYACCTTGTCTCTGATAAAATGTAGGTCAAGTTCAAAATGTTTAACCCTATCATTATTTATAGGATTGTTTGATAGAGCTATTGCTCCCAGGTTGTCCATCCATATTATTCCKGGTTTGGATGCATAAATTCTGAGTTCTTGCAGTAGTGATCTCATCCACATCATCTCACATATAGTGACAGCAAGACTTCTGTATTCGGCCTCAGTTGAGGATCTTGAGACTGTAGCTTGTTTCTTAGCCTTCCATGAAATCAGATTATCACCTAGATAATCCAAACCCCTGAAGTTGATCTCCTGTCATCAATATCTGAAGCCCAATCTGAATCTGCATAAGCCACTATATTGAAGCTCTTACATGCTGTAATTTTCAGTCCAAGATTCCTTGTTTTAGCTAGGTACCTCATGATTCTTTTAACTGCCTTCCAATGAGTGGACAAAGGGTTCTGCATATATTGACTAACTTTRTTYACAGCATAGCTTATGTCTGGCCTAGTCAAAGTAACATATTGYAGTGCTCCAACCACCTGCCTGTAGAGTCTAGGATTTTCAATTGGTTGCCCTGAAAATCTTGATAGAGTAGGATGAGTGATCATTGGAGAAACAACACCTTTTGCCCCCTTCATCCCTACTCTGTCAAGGATCTCTGAGATGTATTGCCTCTGACTTAATATCATTCCTGTCTGATCTGTGCTGACTTCTATTCCTAAGAAGTAATGTAAACTGCCAAGGTCCTTGAGGGAAAAATGTTTATGCAGAGTTTGAATAAGAGCCTTCATTTCTGAGTCACAGCTCCCAGTTATGATGATATCATCTACATAAACCATGATTAGTATGCAGGAGGACTTACTATGTTTAATATAAAGGGATGTATCAGATTTTGAAAGAGTAAAGCCAAGTGAGAGCAGAACATTGCCAAATTTGCTTGACCAAGCTCTTGAGGCCTGTTTTAAACCATATAGGGCCTTGTTTAGTTTACAAACCAATCCTTGTTCTCCAGTTTTGATGAAGTCAACAGGTTGCTCCATGTAAATATCAACATCTACTTCACCATTTAGAAAAGCATTGTCAACATCCAATTGCTTGATGGACCATCCCTTTGTAATTGCCAAGGATAGAATTGTTCTTATAGTAGCTGGCTTTACAACTGAACTATATGTGTCTGTATAATCCAATCCAGGAGCCTGAGTATATCCCTTGGCCACCAACCTTGCCTTGTATCTTGCAATTGATCCATCCGAATTCCTTTTAACCTTAAACACCCATTTTGAACCAATTACTCTTCTGTTTTCAGGAAGTGGAACAAGAGACCAAGTCTTGTTTCTTGTGAGAGCCTGGTATTCAGCAGTCATAGCTTCTCTCCACATAGGAATATTAATTGCCTCCTCAGCTGTCTTAGGCTCATGGTGGTTATCCTGGATTGCTGTTGTATATGTTTTTRGTTTGTAGATGCCTGATTTTGATCTTGTCTGCATGGGGTGAGCACCTGCATTTTCTKCATTATTCTGCACAAAAGGATTAGCTGGAACAGGTACATCTATTTGCTYAATAGGTAGGTCTATAGTGATCTGACCAATTGGTATAGAGTGTGTAGAAGAAGTATGAGATGATGGAGAGGAATTAGATGCATTGGTGGATGGTGAAGTTGGTGATTCTCCAGGAGAATGATGCTGGAGGCCTGTAGAGGGTGAAAGTGGAGGAGACTGTGCATTTGTATGCTGATTAGAATTGATGTTATACAGTTGAATTAGAGGTGTAAATGCATCATCATTATGACTTTCAATAGTGTTTGGCACAGAATTGTTGATACCATGTGAAGAAAACAGATAAAACATAAATTTGCAGCTTTTGTAAATAGGGTCTCTGTATTTTCTTTTATTTCATTTTTATGCTTTCAGCAGCTCTCTCCAACCATATATATATACAATGCTTTGGACTTATCTAGAAGCTAGGGTTATACATGCTACGGTCTAACTACACCATTATGTCCTTGTTAGCACCGAATCCTTTCTTGTTTTCACAGCTGGATGGTTTTGTCTTCATGCATACGTTCAGCTCATTCCCTCTCTCTGGTTTGTCCTTTGCTCAGCCTTGTCATCTTTGTCTTGACCTGCTGGATCATCTGCTGAGCTGGAAATGTGTGCTGACCTGCCATTGCTTACACATTTGTCTGATCTCACTATTAATGTGCAGCTATGCATGTGCCATTTTTGCTAATGCTTCCTTAAAAAGAACTTAATGGTGTCCCAGATATTGTGGAGTGTTCATTTGTGCAATCTACTGTAACTGAATTACGTTTCTTTGCATCCAAGGTTAGTTAAAATAACTTTACGAGGACAAGATAAGCTCTTATCACTGCAACAGCCCACATGCACCACTTGGTTGTACTTGTAACCTAATATGTGACCTAATATAATGTGTACAAGTTTGTTTTGAGATTGTCAGACAATGTTAAGCTATATTTGTTCATGTGGTTCAATTGATATTCTAGTAATTCTTTTTCGCATGATGTCATAATAGGTGAGAATTGGGAAGAATGCTATGGAGGAGAAGGTCCTTGGTCTGACTACGCGCAACAAGGATTGGAAGCTCTAAAGCTCGAGTTAAAAAGCTCAATCAAAAGGGATTGCATTCGTCCATAGCAATTAGTGTTTGTTGGCTATGTGAGGTGGAATATTGCCTCATCATGTACTAGCTTGATTTAATACTTTCCACATCTAATGATTTGTGACCAACACAATCAACTCGTCCATGGTTTGATCGTGGCATGTGGAATAGTTTATCAATAAATACTAGTGTATTTGGCCCCTATATTGCACTCTTCTATCCAAAGTTTTTATATCTTAACAAGTGTATGTATGATATTCGACTGTAACAGCCATCAGGCAAATATGGGTCCTCTCTCTTTCTCTTTCAATCTTTATTTTGTTGTTCAGAATTTGTAATGCAATTACTATCTTGCTTACATCTTGGTCCTCTTCATTATGTCAATGGGGCCGTAGACTCCCATAATAAGGTCTTAATCACGCATAAATGAAAGGTGTGAATACCAGTGGTAGTAATAAAATTATCATAACCAATAATCTTATTACCAGTACCGATAATCTTATTACAAGTGGTAGTAATCCTATTATCACTATTAATGATCTTATTATGGTAGTAATCATAGCACCAGTACAAATAATCTTATAACCAGTGGTAATAATTATATTATCAGTACCAGTAATTTTATTATCGTTGGTAGTAATCACATTATCAGTACATATAGTAGTAGTATTCATATTTCATTACTGGTTGTGGTAATCTTATAAATTAGTTATAAGACATGATTTTTCCCAATTAGTTGTAGATAAGTCATCTTTGTAAATATGTTTTTGTAAATTTTTATTTTGTATTTTTTATGAATGAGAATATGTGTGAATATCCTCATAAGCTGATGATCATTTGAGAATAATTTTGACGTCTTACTCGTGAAAATAACTGGATTTGATAATCTTATGTTGTAATCTTATTACAGGATGTGATTACTATTTATGATAATTTTATATCATTGGGATAATGTTATTACTACTCGTGGTAATCTAATTATTGCAACAATTATATTTTTGTATTTTAGATCAATGATTGTGGTAACTGGTAATAATCTTATTATGGGGAAAAGATTGTAACCATCCTGTACTATACGCGTTTTTTGGATTTGCATCCTAACGTTTTTTTTGTAATTTAATGCATCCTGTTCTATACAAAATTTTGAAAGTGCATCCTGCACTATACCAAATTTAGAAAAAAACTAGTTTTATTAAATAAAAACTCGAATTTATTAAATAAATATGCAAACCATATTTTATACTAATGTTTACCGGAACTAGTTTTATTAAATAAATAAAATTTATTATTTATTTAGTAATAAATTCGATAATTTTTGCATATTTAATAAAATATGCCGGAACTAGTTTTAAATAAATAATAAATTCACCGGAACTCACACAAAGTATATGGGTTTGAAAATATGCAACCTCACTCGCGAGACTAGGTGAGTTTTGACGAGTTTGGACGAGTTGATTAGTCGGAGGATGCACTTTCAAAATTTTTTGAAGTACAGGATGCATTAAATTACAAAAAAAACGTTAGGATGCAAACCCAAAAAACGCGTATAGTACAGGATGGTTACAATCTTTTTCCCTCTTATTATTGTATGCACTAATCTTAGTATTATTAGTTTTGGTAATTTTAAGAAATAGTATTAGTATTATTGGTTGTGGTGATTTATTGCGTGTTGTGCTAATTTAAGATAGAGCAAACGAACTTCAATTGACTTGGAATTTTGTAGGTATACTCAGAATTATAACATAAACTAATGAGAAAATTCTCAGGTTAAACGGACGTCGAAGATGGTCGGAATCGACGTTGAAGGTTTCTAATTTTATGTGCGAGAAAATTGTGAAAATTTGAATTTTGACCGACGATTCAATGGGGCAAACAGACTCCAATTGACGTTAAGTTTTCAACAAACAAAAGGCTTTAGAATTTCAAGGACTTTAGAATGGAACAAAAAAGGGAAGACTCAACTGCCTTCTGAAAAGAGATGCGGTTGTTGTGAAAAGATAATTATCCTACTTGCAAACATACCTGGGCGGGATTAAATATATGACAGGGTTACCCAATATTGTAATCATCGTTGATCGGCATGAAGAATATCGGCTCTACGAGAGTGTATCACTTTGAGAATTCCAATAATTTGTTTAATCAATACAAATTGTGACCCCAGATCTTGCAGATATTTCGATCTCGGTGAATGATGATGCGATATCTTCAACAGGTAGACTCAAAATGATAGCAATAATCAATGGTAATAATTTCAAGTTAAACGGACATCGAAGTAGACCGTAATCGTTGCCAAAAGTTTCTGATTTTTGTATGAAAAAACTGTAAAAATTGAAATTTTGACTGACGATTCAACAGGGCAAATGAACTTCGATTGATATGAAATATTGCATGTATACTCAAAATGATAAAATAAATCCATGGTAAAAAATTTAGGTTAAACGAACGTTAGAGATGGCTGAAATCGACGTTGAAAGATTCTGATTTTCTGTATGAATAAACTGTGAATATTGAAACTTTGACTGAAGAATAATAGAGCAAACAGACTTTGGTTGACCTGGAGTTTCGCATATAGACTCAGAATGATAGCAGTAATTAATGGTAAAAAGTCTAAATTAGACGGATATCGGAGTAGACTGTAATCAACGTCGAAGTTTTTAATTTTATGTGTGAAAAAACTGTAAAAATCATACTTGTCTGGCGATTCAACGGGGCCAACAAACTTTGATTGACTTGAAATTTTGTAGGTAAACTTGAAATGATAACTTAAATTCATGATAAAAGTTTTAGGTTAAATGGACGTCGAATCTATTTGAAATTAACGCCGAAAGTCTCTGATTTTTTGTGTGAAAATTTTGTAAAAATCAAAACTTTAATCGACGATTCATCGAGGCAAATGCACTCCTAATGACTTGGAATATTGCAAGTAAACTCGTAATTGTAACATAAATCAATAAAGATTTTTTATTGGAGCTAGCTGAAGTTTGTATAATATAAGAGAAGATGAGTATATAAAGAGTATTTTTGACAAATTGATCCAAATTATAATTTCAGTGAGAAAAAAAAAGAGAGGGAGAGATAATAAACAAAAATATTATTTGTGAAAAAATCTAGTTCTCATGGAAGTTAGGACTTTTTTCCCTTCTCCCATGGGCCGACCGCGAAGAACCGCCAAAGGGGACAAATTCTTGAACGGTTGATTATTGATTTAGGTCAAGAATAAGTTCACATAACAGAAAGATAATGATTAGAGTTAGTAGTTAGTACTGAGTGTTGTAAGAAGGGTGTTTTTCATAAGTTTTATTTTGAATCGATGATAGACTAACGCTTATGCTGTGGGTTTTTTATTATTATTAGTGCTTAACCCGTGCGCGATACACGGAGAGAATTGAAATGAATGGTATAAATTTATGGGGTATTGACCATATACTCGGTAAGGGAAATAAAATATCCCAAATAGTACAGTATATTTTTCATTTACTAGTTAATATATTTTAATTATGTGATAGACTATAATATCCATGCATTTCAATCTCTCTTTTCGTACACGCGCCCTGAAATCTCTCCCCATATCAAGCTTTTTTTATTCCGTCCAAAAAAATCTGTAAAGATCAATTCCGTACTAAACACAATAGCAAATGTATATTCCAAAAAATACAGACCCAGAACAATTCGACCCCCAATTTTTTTAGGGATTTTCACCAATTTATGATATTGAGTACCATTACGTTTGATTTTGTTTACTGTTGTTCACTATATAAGGGATTAGTCACTATATAAGGGATTAGGTATTAAACGATACATGCAGTACTAAATTGACTCTTGAAATCTGAAATAGGGGATTAAGTATTAAACGATACATGCAGTACTAAATTGACTCTTGAAATCTGAAATAGCTTCTGGTCGAATTGGCGGGCGTCCAAAAGCTAGGGTGATTTAATGGCGAAGTTGAAGAATAAACAAAAAAATCGGTAAGAATGAAATTACTTTTTTCGTATCCTGTAGTATGTAATTTTTATAATTCCTACTGCAACAATTTTGGCCTGAATCTAAGGCCGGAGTCTCCGTCGGCTGGCGAATCGCCTCAGGCGAAGAAGGCCAGAAAATTGAAGCCACAAAATCAATAAGTATGAAAATATTTTATTTTTCTGTTTTGTAGTATTGAATTCTTGGAATGCGTTGTGAACTTTTTCAGTGCTTAATTGTAGGCCAGTTTCGGGTGTAGAGTTGGCGCAGCCCAGTAAACCTAAAAAAAATCAACAACAAAATCAGTAATCAGTAAGTATGAAATTATTTATTTTGTTTACCGTATTATGAAATTGTTGGAATCCATACTTTTTTCGTTTCCTGTAGTATTTAATTTTTATAATTCTGCAAAAATTTTGGCTTGAATTTGCGGTGGCCGGCGAATCGCCTCAGGCGAAGAAGGCGAAAAGTGAAGCCACAAAATAGTATGAATTTTTCTGTGTTGTAGTATTGAATTCTTGGAATGCCTGCTGCGGTTGTGAACTTTTTCGGTGCTTAATTGTAGGCCAGTTTCGGGTGTAGAGTTGCCGTAGTAAACCTAAAAAACACTAACGACAAAATCAGTAAGTATGAAATTATTTATTTTATTTACCGTATTATGGAATTGTTGTAATCCATACTGCAGTCAAAAATTATGTTGGTGCAGTCATAAATTATGTTTGTGCCGTCTGTTGGAATCCATACTGTAATTTTAAATTTTTGTTGTTGTCTTACATGCGAACTGAGTAGTATGGAATAATACGAAATAATTGACATTGTGTCCAGTATGGAATATTTTGAAGTTTGTTTAATTTTATTTGAAAGTGTAGTATTTCGTATACATGTAGGTTTACCTGTAGACAGGTAAATGAAATGTAAGAATTTGTTGGTGCTTACATTATATTAGAACGAGATTGTGTAGATTGCTTTTCGCTCTATATTTGGTTTTGATGAGTAATTAGTCTGAAATAGGTAGTAATTATCATATTTTTTAGCGCGAAATTTAAAATTTTATAAGAAATGCATTTGAGTAAATCCATTATGAAGTATCTTATATGTCAGTAATTCCCTACTTGGGATCTCATAATGAATTTTGCAAATTTCATACTATTTTATTTATTATTGTGTATTCCATACTTCACAGGTTTATTGCTTTGTTCTCAACAATATATTTTGAAAAATAGTACATTGCAGCATGCTGTTGAATATTATGTAGGGCTAGTATGGAATATTATGGAAATGTTTCTTGATCAAAGCATGTTGAATATTATGTAGGGCTAGTATGAAATATTATGGAAATGTTTCTTGATCAAAGCACAATGCAGTATGGAATATTTTGGAAATGTTTCTTATTCAAAGCGCGATGCAGTATGGAATATTTGTGACAGTGTATTATGCATTTTAAAAAAGTGCAGTACTTGATTACTGTTGTTGTATATTTTATGTTTAAATATTAAGCATAAAAAATCTCTAGACGCAAGGTGTAATAGAAGATCGAGACAATGAAATCCCATGAGTTTGGTAATAAAATAAATTATTATATAACAATATGCTCAAGTCAATTTCCATGGCAGCTACAAATCTCAAATGATTTGACAAGGAGCGAAAATAACTGTTGAGTTAGAAACAAAAAGGTTGAGTAATGCATAATTCATAAAATTAACAAGTACGTTATGATTTGCAGAGGGGCACGTAATTGATTTATTCTTCTTGGATCACGTTGATACCAAACATAACGTTGTTTCTATTTCGCTCTCAATTAGGTTAATTCCGTAAATTCATGGTAGTTTTTTGATTAGATGGCATAAATTTTACCTAAATTGGAAGTTAAGAATGTTAATGAATTATATGGTATTTTGATACTTAGATAGTGTAGTATATGGAAATTTTTCCTAAATTTATTTGACGTAAGTGTAATATTATTAATTTATTTAATATAATATAATAATCTAAAATACTCAAGTCACGATTACTGGTCAACACAAACAAATTTAAAACAAGGGGCGTGGATATACGCACCTCGTTTATTTATTAGTTCACCCCACTAAAAATGTTATCACAAAAATATCAATATTATCCTTAAACCCTGCACCACCAAATACTTCATCTCCTTCGATTCTCCACCACCACTCCAGCGCCGCCCATCACCGTCGCCACTGCCATGACCGCCGTCTATTGAAGGATATAAACAAAACATGCGCACATAAATACGTCGCCGCCATGCCATTGAAAAAAGAAAAAGGGAAAAAAATGCCTTGAAAAAAAGTCGTTCGAACCAAACTTCCAAACACGAAATATATGTTCAAAAAATTGATGAACACAAAGTATAACTGCAAAAATTAATTCATACACAAAACACATGTTCGAAAAATTGATCTGAACATCCCCTTAAGGCTAAAAAAGAGTTGTTTGAATTTTTTTCAAACAACGTTATATTGTTCGATCAAAAAGTTCAAACACGTGACATATGCTCGAGAAACCAGAGACGAATAATCTAGTAGTACTTTAGTCGTACTTTTTATTTTAGATATAATTTATAACAACATAATTATAAAATTATCAAATAAACCTCTAACCAATGAAAATATAATACTTGTAGTGTAAATTTGAAAAAGAATATAAAATCAACTAAATAAATTCAAAAAATCGTATTTGGATTATAAATATATATTAATTAAATTAAAATTAAAAAGTCACAAAAATCATATATATTATAAATAATATAAAACAAAACATACAATTTTAAAATTGAATTAGAATATTATGAATTCTAAATAATTATTTAATAATAAGAAAAAATAAGAAATTTTATAAAATAATAAAAATAATATGAAATATGCTAAATATATAATAGTAATAGTATAAATAATATAAAATAAATCTTATTTCACGATAATTCTATACAATAAAATTAAAAATAATTTAAAACCCAAATAATCATTTACTAAATCCTAAAATCAAAACACACTTAAAATTCTATAAATAATAAAATAATCAGAAAAATATGAATTTAGTTAAATATATATAACATGTATGTTTTAATTCTAAATGGTTCTTAATAATTTCTAAAATGAAATAAAATAAAATATAAATATAATAATATAATAATACAAATATGAAATAATTTTGAAATCGGATAAAAATATAATAAAATTATCATTAATTTATAAGTATTTATTTTAAAGACGTTGAAATAATAAATTGGCTATAGTGATAGAGTAAATCAAATAAATATATAAAAATTAATTTTAAATAATTTTTTATATATTGAAAGTTGATAATAAAACAATAATAAAGATCAAGAAGTTATGAGATATATTAAAATAAATCTTAAAATACTTTAAGATAGAAAGTAATATACTTAATTAATGTTGTATTATAAAAAATTATCTGCTAAATCTAGAAAATAAAAAAAATATAAATATTGTAAAAATATATAAAATACCAAAAGAAAAAAAAAACCAAATAAATTAGGCATTGTATTAAAATTTTAATTGAGGGTCTTTGTATTTTATTTTATTATAGTTATTTTTTTAAAATCATCTTGGTAATTGACTCGTGATAGCCACTGAGTAATTTAACCACCAAGTCATCGCGTCAGTTGATGAACCCAAAAATAAATTAAGATTTATATATAAATTTAAGTTATACGAAAGTAATTATATAACCAATAGTAATAAATCATTTATGTGTAGATTTCTAAAGTTAAATACTTAAAGCTATATTAATATACAAATGAATGAGAAGAAGCCCGAAAAAAAGCAAAAAAGAACATAACCTCCAATACGATAAAAAGAGTAAAACCATATCGAGGTTCATAAATAATTATTCAGTTAAAGTTTTAAAATAATGTGTTGAATTCTTTATATTATGAGATTATATAATCAATTTTTTTGTTCTACCCATATATAATTTTGATTTCAAATTTTAATCAAATAATTGTATAAAATTATTTACCTTTCACTTATGTTCATAATTTGTGACACGTTCAAGGTCAATGTTTGGGTCATGCGAGTTTTACTTGAGTCACATATAGAATATTGAAAGATCTGACGCTATTAGATTTGTCCTCATATCACCTGGTGTGGTCAACAAATAAATTATAGAAGAAAAGACAAGTTCTTATTACCGATTATAAGTTTTTTTTTTTTTTTTTTGTATTCGTTGCATCAATTTTTTGGTTGTACTCATACTATCCTTTTTTTTTAGTTAACAAATTACTAAATAATTTTCTAAATCAAATTATAATTTTTATATTTTTGTTATTCATTTTTTTTCAATTTTTATTTATATTATATTATATTTCCTTTAATCTTTGATTTTTTTTTAATTTTATATTTAGTTAATAATTTTCTATAATTTAGTGGAACTTTTTTGTAGCTATGAATTCATATTTAATTTTATAATATTAGCAACTTTTTGGTTTGTTTCTATTTTTTTGTATTTATTAAATAAATATTTGTAATTTAATTATAAGTTTTTATATTTTATTTATAATATAAAAAATTATTTTATATCATTTGATATATTTATATTTTGATTTCCTTTTTTAGATTTTGCATATTTATAAACTCATTATTTAGATTTATTTATATATTATATATTTTATATTTATATTTTATTTTTCAGATTTCATATATATATATATACACACTCACACACATAATACTTTTGTAGTTGATATTATTATTTTTCTATTTTTATATATTCTCTTTTTTATTTTTAGATTTATTTAATAGTTTTATAGAATCTAATTATGAATTTTTTTGAGTTAGTTTAACTTATTTTATGAATTTTCTCTTTAATTTTATTTAATTATTGAATTTTTGATTTTTTTTCATATTTACTAAATAAATATTTATAGTTTAATTATAAGTTCTTATATTTTGTCTATATGATTTTATTAATATTTTTAATTTTATTTTACATCATTTGAAATATTTATGTTTTACTTTTGCTTTTTTGGGTTTTTAAAATTTATTTGTTTTAAATAATTTTTAAAATTTTATATTTTCTTCAAAAAAAATTATATTATTTTAATTTTTCTCAGATTTTATTTATAAGTATCCATAATTCTTCTATATATTTAATATTTTCTTTATATAAATCATAATCTTCAAAAAAAAATTTACATAAGTAATTATATAAGTAATAAATATGTATACTACAAATAGTAAGTAAAATGAGTGGAAAAACTTTAAAAAATATTTTTAGAAACACTAACCTTTATATATATATAGATTACTATTATTTATTTATTTTTTGACAGTGCTAAAATGCTAATGTTGTGTTTTATTTTGACGGATGTAAGTATGTTGTCTGGTAAAAAAAAACGATTAATGATGTCACATTCATTATTACGTATACGTTACATTATTTCAATGTACCATTTAGATGACATGCGTGCTAATATATACAAAAATATAATAATGTTTGTCCAAATAAATGCAATGAAATTAACTATAATAATATTGTAAAAGTGTATTCTGAGCCCTACCACTACCACTTGCTAGGAATGGAATAATGAAGAGAAGAAAGAAGGGCAATCTACGAATTCAATCTACAATGCACATTTGCACGTACCATGTCCCTAAAAATGAATAAATACACCAACACAACAAAAAGGAAATACAGTAATTGTCACCTCACATAAAAAGAAAAAAGAGAGAGTAGGCACATGCCCGCTAACCAGTGGTTGTCAATTCTTGGGCCCATGAGAAAGCCCCAATACAAGAGAAACCCACATTCTGAAATTAATCCCACCAGAATTAAATTCCAAGTAGTAGATAAAAACAATTTCTCAAAAGGCTCTGTTCAGGATAATGCAAAAAATAAAAATAAAATAAATAAATAATACAACTTAATAGATATATTTTGGGGCAACATGCAACCGTTTTCTGTAGGTGTTCGTTGGCCAGATTTTTGTGTATGACTCGTAGAAATTGTATTCAGCAATGACACGAACTCGACTTACTGCTGCGCAAATGATAATCAAACTCGAGATTTAACATCAATAACCCATTTAAACTAGGGCACCTCCCAACGGCAATTCATTAGGTGGACCTGATACACTTTGTTAGGTACATCCTGTTTTACGTGATGATATATAATAGTTATACGTGATGATATATGACAGTTTTATGTGATGATATCTGTCAAAAATTATGAGTTTAAGGTTTACTTTTCCATTTTATTTTCCATTTTTTTTGGGTTTAATATTTCATTTTAAGGTTTAATTTTTTATTTTTTTATTTAAATTTTCATTTTAGGGTCCCGACAAAAATCTATCATTCTGCCAGTTATATGTGATGATATGTGTTAGTTATATGTGATGATATATGATAGAAATTTAGAATTTAGAGTTTAATATTCAATTTCATGGTTTAGTTTTTCATTTTAGGGATTAATTTTTTATTTTTAGAGTTTAATTTTTTGTTTTAGGTTTATTTTTTTAAGTTTAGGATTTTAAATCTTAGATTTAGAATTTCAATTACTTGTGATGATATGTATCAATTATATGTGATGATATGTACCATTTATATGTGATGATATATGTCGGTTATATACGATGATTACAGTGTGCACCTGGGTTCATGGTATACTCTCTCACAAACAAGAGGCATATAGATAAATTAAATTTTTATTCTTTTTTAATTTCTAAATAAGTAGTTTGCATCCTTCACAACAACGCTATGCATTTGGTACTTGTTTGAACTAATATTTATTTTAATTATGAATTTGTTCAAAATTATGTGAATATAAAAATTGCGGCTTGTTAATTATAGGATTAGAATCCTTCACCTTTTATTATAGATGTTAAATCATGTTTGGGTGATAATGTATTATTATTATATTATATTTGATATCAAATCATGTCTATTATAATATTTTATAATATTTAATTAACTATATATATAACAAAATGGGACATGAGAGTAATAACATAAGAAAGCCATTCACTTCCCAAATCTGAACCTTACTCAAACCAAAAAATAGATAAATATCGAGCCCTGCTTCTGAATCACCTAAAAAGGTGACGTATTTATGTGCTAAATTGCGGCATGTGATTGCACATGTCGATGGGCTCTCCCATCGTCTTCATGCTTCATATTGCACATGCTTTCATTTGAGAGTCCACAAGGCCAGGCCCCATATAACTGCCCCACATTTATTGCTTGCGGTACCTTTTTTTTTTTTTATCTTTCTCAATTATACGAAGTCGTTCTCATTTTTTTTGCATTGTTCATGAATTTCAAAAAACGGGTTTCATTGTACAAGAAGGAAGAAAAGATTGACCATGCTTATAATATGATGTGGCGCGTCGTGATTAGTTGCATGAGTATGACCCAACGGGGTTCTTAGTTGAACCCCTGTTGAGTCCTACATCAACAACTAATCACATTACGCCATATTATTGTCAGACTGGTGTTATATTGCCCAATTTTCATGCTAGAAAATGTTCTTTAGGTTTTTCTTAAAGATAGCCTAATCACATCGCAAATTAAAAATATATTTTACTCCATTCGAGTTAGGTTCGTTAAAAGCTCGTATGAGTTTGATTTGTCAAAGTTTCCAAATAAGGTTGAACACGTTTTTATGTTGATAAAATTCAAAGCCCGGTCATGAGAACCTATTTATTCTTAACTACCATGGTCACTACATGGACGGTCGAACGATCGTGTGCTACTTAAGAGTGATTTTTTATGCTTAAAGTCTCAAATTCGAATACCTGCTTGTGAACTATTGTTGAGCCTGTTGCACATGATTTACTACACTTATGCGACTTGCAGGCTATTGCGTCTAATCTGAACAAAAAATGCAGTGAGTCAGTCAAAAAATGTAGTGATTGTAGACTAGTAAAGAAAAAAAAAAGGATTATGGAGTGATCCCAAATGGATATGGCTAACAAGGCATTGGAGGTTCGGTCGAGGGCAAAATGGTCATTTCACGTGGAACAAATGGCACAATGTCTCATACTGCTGTGTATTTGTCAAGTTGTTATAAGCGGTTGCATATTTGAGGTGCACTCAGTTTCCCTCTATAAATACAACTCTCTATCTTCATAACTTGCACAACAAATCATAAATATATCATTTCCCTTTTCCTCTTTCCTTGAGTTGTCTCAACTTATTTATTACACACACAAGAAATGGCTAACAAACTAACCTTCCTCTTGTATTTACTCTTTATTGTCACCGTTCTGGCTCAGAAACAGGTAATCCTCAATTTTCTTGGCAACCCAAAAAAAAAAAATCTGATCACGAAATTTAGATGCTACATCAATTTTATAGCATTTTTTAATTGCATTCTAATTCCGTATATGTTCCGATGTTTTCTTTAGGCCTCCGGTGCCAAAAATGGAAACCTTCAGGTAGAGCCGACTACCGGAAAATATAACGATGTATTTTTGGAAACATAGCTTCTTCTTTTTTTCATAACTAATATTTCTTCCTTTTTTAATTGTAGTATGGCATCTCTGAGGGGAGCCTTCAACCTCAAGGTGTGTACTTAATCGTCCTATTTTACGCTAATTCAATTTTCACGTATGCTTTAAAAAAATCGGCCAAAAGCTGACAATCACTTCTTTTTTTTAAGAATGTGCACCAAGATGCACAAATAGATGCTCAAAGACATCATTCAAGAAGCCATGCATGGTCTTCTGCAAAAAATGTTGTGCAAAGTGTTTGTGTGTGCCACCTGGCACATATGGGAACAAGCAAGTTTGCCCTTGCTACAACAACTGGAAAACCAAGGAAGGTGGACCAAAATGCCCTTGAAAAAATGCCTATTATGATCTCATTCTGTTACCGACTCGACCGATTGGCTGTACCCTGAGCTTTTAAGTCTTTTGTTCTTGGATGTGGCTATATATGTAGCTTTAATGCCTATTTTCGTGATGTATGATGCATGTACGGTTGCCCCATGTTCCAGCATTAATAGCTTGGGGACTTTTAGCTGTTAACTAAGAGAACATGTATGTTATAGCTTAGTAGTTTATGACTATGTGCTGATAAATAGAATTATCTCTGTTCAGATAACTTTCAAGTTCCTCTTCTTATATTGTGCCGTTTAAATTCGAGAAATGATTTAAAACAGAGTAATATGCAAGTGGAAAAAGAGAAAAATGCCATATTCTTGGGGCCGGGGCCCGGGCCCATCCTGCCTAGGCAACTGCCCAAGAGTATATATAATTCATAGTTTTGTTGTCCCTCTTTGGCCAAACTATAAAGTTCTCAGAGAGAAAGATTTTAGCCATTCCATGTTTCTGAATTTTGTTCACTTTCCTTATTAAAATGCTGCAAACACCTAATTCAAATTATGTAACCACTATTAGATACTTTTGAGGGTGCGATTTGTAATATAGGAACAAATATCAAGGGCATGTGTAATTTTACAAAATAATGACTTTTTCTTTTTTTTCCTTTTTTGTGTAATGATTACACTAAATCTCAGGAGTGATTTTTGTTATCAAACCTTTTTTTTTTTGGGTAGTATTGTAGGTCTATTTCCACTATAGTTCTATCCTTCAAATTACTTTACGGTGCCAAAAACTGAACTTTACTGGTCTTTTCATTTTCTAATGCATGTAAAAAAACTATTCCAGAAAATTCATGAATTGGAAAAAATGAATTTACTTGCAACTCCACTAATTTAACATAATCTTGATATGTATACCCCCTGGATTCTCTGTTACACTCCACTAGAAGTCTAGAACTATAACACATATAAGGAGAAAATTGCACTTTTGGCCCACAAGATTGAGACCTTGACACTTCTGGCCTCACCAAAGTTTTGCTTTGCACTTTTAGTCCCACCAGATTTTTTTTTTTTTTTTTAATCTTTGGTTGCACTTTTGGGACTAAAAATGCAACAATGGATTCGTATGGGGCGTTTTTTAAAATTTGGGAGAAAATTGCAAATTGTGGAACTAAAATAAATGTGAAATTTACCACGTATAAGCCATGCAAATATGCCAAATATGATAATTTGGTCCTTAGAATAAACAATCAAGTGATCAACTGAGATTGAAAGTGGAAAATTGAATCAAAGATATAAGAAGAGACCTATATATCAATACTAGTCCCCAAGAACTAGGCTTATATCATCTAACAAGAAGCCTAGAAATAGAATGTTTTCTATCAGCAATATCTACATTCGAAACTCCTAGAGAAATAGGGAAACAGAACAATATAAATATAATAGTTGTGGATCATTTGTGAAAGCAATAACAATAAGTTTTGTTTTTCTCCTCCTAATTTTGAAGAGATGCCAGAGGTGCAGTTTGTAAAGATAAACAAATGTGATGGGGATATCTGTAATATTGAAACAAATTCGGGTTTTCTCGTAATTAAGCTAAACCTCAAGGTTAGTTCGTAATTAATCCCTCTTCTACAACAAAATAAAAACAAAACTTATACTACATAAAAGGATAAAGAGGGATAAAACAACATACTGATGAACTGAGCTACATCTACAACAATTAACCCACAACACTAAATCACTAACAATCTCCACACCACATGAGCAAAAAAAAAAAACGAAATCAGACAAGATTATTCACCTCCGAAACCTCCAAGCCGACACCGACAAAATCGGCCGATCCTGCCAGCAAATCACCACACACCCATTCTCCTCCCTAATCCTATATCCCTCACACTTACCATAACTCTGCACCAACCTCTTCGCCTGCAACATCCCGTAATAACTCAACCCCACGTTCCCAAAACCCGCTGACTCGAATCTCCGGCCCCATCTCTCCATCTTCTCGTGCCTCTCTCTCCTCTCCGCCCCCTCGCACGCTATAATATTCTTGATCTCCTCGCCCAACAACGCTTTCTCCATCCTCAGTCTCTGCGACGACGATCTCGGCAAAGTCGACTCCAAACAGTCGAACAAAGCCGCGTAATAATACAAAGCCTCCGAAAGCCTCTCGGTCAAGCCCGGCCCGTTATGGTCCGATTCTTGCTCCGTCACAACAACGACCTTCGGAGACAAACCCCACAAAACACTTAGAAAAACGTCGATATTACTCCATGGAGATTTTTTGTTATTATCGTCATCGGAAGCTAATAGTGTGTGAAACTGCATGATCGAGCTGATCGCTAAGGCCTCGCCTGTTTTAACCCTTAATTTATCGAAATCGAGGTTTTCTAATTTGCTTATAATAGGGTTGAATTGAAACGGTAAATCCAATTTTTCGGCTTCGTCGGTTAAGACGTGGGCCATATGATCCAAGACTTCCTTTTTTTGATGAATGCCTGTGATCCGCAAATGAGGCGGGCCCTCAGGCCGAGCACTCAGGTCACGGATGAGCGCCCGCCATTGCATGGGCTCAGTCGCGTTCAGGTCGATGACGTGTACAACTTTTTCACCCTCCATCGATTCGACTATCGATTGGTTGCTGATCACGGAGGCGATCTTTGTGAATAGCAAGTGCTCGGAAAATAATTTTTTGACGAGGATTTGTTCGGCGAAAACAGGGATTTTGGTCGAGTGGAAGGCTTTGTAAACGCCGGGCCAGGCCCGGAGGACCCGATCGGCGAGAGCCTCGGCGAAATAGGAGGCAATTCGCTGCATGGTGTCGCCTTGGGGTGAGGCAAGGTAGGAAATTTGGTCGAGGGCTGTGTTTGCGTTTTCGAGACCGCCCGATGCAACGTGATTTGCACACGTGACTAAAAGATGGATTAAATATAAACCCCTCTCTTCGGGTTTTAGCTGCTTGAGCCATGGATATGGTGATATCAGACTAGGAGGTAGTGACATCATGGGAAACATTTGGGGGGATGAGGAAGTTACAGAGGATGATCCGTCTTCTTGAAACATTTATGCAAAAAAAAAAATCTAGACAGAGAAGAAAAAAGTTGTCTTTTTTTGTTTCTTAGAGAAATTAAAGAGAGATTTATATCAAACACAAGCTAATGGAAGAGAAATAATCCCAGTGAAACCACTCAATCAAGAATGACCGCCTAATATGAAAAAATCAACCAAAACACGAAACAGAGGAATAAATATCTGGAAAAATAAAGAGACGCGCTTGAACAAATTTTCAAGAACTCACCAAATTTGAAAAACCCACAAGCAAATTCGAACAAACAGCACAGAGCCCTCCAGCTTTTCTCTTAATTTTCGAGTAGAGAGAGAAAGAGAGAAGAATATGGTAGCGCAATTTAAAGACGACTTGATGCAGAGGATATGGGCAAATTTCTTGAGGGGGAAACGGGTTTTGGTGTCGTTTTGGGGAATATGGAGTATGTGTGAACGAGTGCCAGTTTTGTAGTTTTACTTTTTGGTCTGTAGAAAAGTTGAAGAGAGGCTTGTCTCATTCTGGCTCCTAGGATATCACTTGTCATTATCTCATCGGATGGGCAAGAAAATAGTCTCTTTAGTGATAGTGACAGGCTTGTTTTTCAAGACAGAATTGGCTTGGGGTTTGGAATTTCTCTGGTTTTAGCTAAAAAAATAATAATTAATTATTTTTTATATATAATGATAAACTCATAGATCTCGGCTACGTAAGCCATATCAATAGTGTGGTCAGGAGTGATTTTTTTTAAATATAAATACTAGTTTAACCCGTGTATTACACGGGATTTATAAAAAATTAAATATAAAAAATATTTGTGAAAATTATAAAATTTTAAATTTAAAATAAAAAATTGAAAGGTTGTGTTCTTGCCCTGTTCAATTTATTAATTATTATAATTATTAATTGATATTATATTTTAATATTTAGATTAAATTCGTTAAAAATTATATTTACATACTTATAAAAATTAAAAAGATGTCACATCTTCAAGCCGTCTCTAATCTATATTAATTAATTATTATTAACTCATTTTATATTTTTACGTTTAGATTAATTTTGTTAATAATTATAGTTACATATTTTGAAAAATTCAAATGGTGACATACTCTCAAATCTTTTCGCATTGTACCATTGTCTAATAAATATTAATTAATTATTATATAATCTTATTTTTTATATTTAGATTGAGTTCATTACTAATATTTAGTTACATACTACAATTATTGCAAACATATCATAATTTAACTATACAGAATATTTAAAATTTAAAAAAAAAATTATTTCAACTTTTATTATAAATACAATTGATTTAGTTATTTTCATAAATAATTTTTTTTTGATTAAAATTATTTAATATGTGGATTTTCTTTTATTTAAAATAATTAATTTAAAAATTTTATACTAATTATATACGACTTATTTAGATTTTTTGTATTAGGAGTATAAAAGAAAATTATTGAAATAGAAATAATATAATAAAAGAAAACTATTAAGTCAGACTAACTATTAAAAAAAATACTAAATTAGGCATGATACAAATAAATAAAAATATTAAATTAGGTATATATTAGGCTCGGATGACACATAAGCAAACGAAGCACCAAATTTTTTTATTATCCAAGCGAAGCATACGAAGTAGACACATATATTATGAGGATTTTGCATTAATATATACTTGTTAACACCCGTGTAATACACGGGACTTATCAAAAAATAAATATAAAAAATATTTTTGATAATTACTGAATTTTAAATCTAATATAAAAAATTAAAATAATGTATTCTCAACCCGTGCCTTGTACATGTCTAATCTATTTATTAATTATTATAAATATTAAATAATTTGTATTTGATATTTATATTAAATTTATTAATAATCTTAATTACATAGTTACAAAAATCAAAAGGCGTCATACTCTAAACCCATGTCTAATATCTATTTTATTATTAAATTATTTTATATATTAATATTTAGAATAAATTCGTTAATAATTATTAGTTACATACTATGAGATATTCAAAAGATGTCATACTCAAACCGTGTCGCATTGTACTGGTGTCTAATCAATTTTTATTAATTATAAATGTATAATTTAATATTTTTTTGTTTAGATTGAATACATTACTAATATTTAGTTACATATTTAGATTATTATAAATAACTCATGTTTTACCTACATAGAATATTTAAGACTCCAAAAATAAAATTATTTTAAATTATATTATCAATAAAATTTATTTAATTATTTTCATAATAAGATTTTTTAATTAAAATTATTTCATATGTAGTTTGTCTTTTAATTAAAATAACTAATTTGGATCTTATCTACTAATTATATAATACTTATTTCTATTTTTATATTAGGAGAATCAAATGAAAGTATTGAATAAGGAAAAATATAATAAAAGAATTAAGATAGGTAAGATACAATAATAAAGAAAAGTATTAAATTAGGTAAATATTAGGCTCGGATTACACATAAGCAAACGAAGCATCATGATTTTTTATTTGTCAAACGAAGCACACGAAGCAGACACATAGGTTAGGAGGATTTTGCATTAATATATAGGGGTGATATGAGACTTTATATATATAATAATAATTTTTAATTATTCTAACACCGTCAAGTTTACTATTTTTTTATTTTTCTAAAAATAATTTAAATAAAATGGATATTTTATGCGACCAAAAAGATTGGTGTCTGAAGAATAGAGGGTGCTGACCTTAAATATGAAGTCAGCGACCTGACAGACTTCCAGAAATCTCCTGACGGCCTGATAGAACTTCAAAGGCTCCTGGCGACCTGTGTATAACTTGCAAAACAGAACCCAAGCCGAGCGGCCCCACCGCAGATCCTCCGATGCCTAAGTTAAATAGGGCTTAAGAGAGAGGTGAGAACCTCTAAAGTGAGAGTTCGATAGCACGCAAAAGCTTAAAATATATGATAAAATCAATGTAGAGTAAAAGACGAGGCTTGTGTCCTCTTTGCGTAAACAAGAGACAAGAGATCGCTTGTATAAGAGCTCGTATTCAGAGCGTGTTCAGAGATGTATTCAGACGTGTTCCCAACATAGGGTTCTCGTCACCTGTATAAGAGCTCGCTTCTTCTAAAGGAGGTCTCTAGAGGAGAGCTCGCCATAAAATCCGTAGCTGAGAGATCATGAGAGATCATGCGAGATCATGAGATTTAGTGCCTCAAAGATGAGTATCAGAGCGTATGATTGAGATTTGAGAGCATAAGAGGTTGTAGAAGCTATCAAACTTGTAAAATAGGGCATGGGAGATGGGCATCAGAGCATGAGAGAGAGATCATAAGATGTGAGAGTCTTGAAAGATCAAATGTGTGATCGTGAGAGATCATAAGCTTGTGAAATAAGGGCCAACCCCCTATTTATAAGATTATTGAGACTTATCCACCAAGCAATAGGATTCCTTCATAAGGCGTGATTAAATCTCCTAATTATAATCAATATCCATAATAAGGAAATACTCTCATATTAGAATTTTTAGTTTTCATAATTTCATAACAACCATAAAAAAATATTATTACCATGTTGGTGTCCTGTCGGGACCTAGAATCTTCCACCCCTTTTGTTACATTTTTAGCATATATAGTATTTTACACCATTAGACCATCAACGATGCTATGATAGTTTTTTTTTTTTCATAAGATATAGCCTCTTCATACCTAAAATAATAATTTCTCCCATAATGAATTATGCGTATTATATTGTGTTGTTTGGACGAACGAGAAGTACACAAATGTTTTTTTATACATTCTTGTTTATTTCTTGTTATTCAATCTATTTATGTATACCAAGTACTTGTGTGAGATCGACTTTATATTATAAGATAATTGATAAATACGGTTTTAACATGTATACTATAGGTTATTCATGAGGTTTTGATTATAAATTGTGCGTAAACAACCTAATTTAATTGTATTTCGTGCATTTGAACGTTGTTATATATCTTACTCATTTTATAGATTATTTATCCAATATTTAGCATAATTGAGGTGCCATAAGCTTAAAGAGAAGTAAATATTGGATTTTACAAAGTGTTTAGACTTTTTAGAGGGTGAAGAATCAAGTTTATGAGTTACGTAAGTCAAGTATGCGCGAAGAAAAAGCAACCGGACAATATTTCTCAAAAGATTCACGAAGTTTCACAACACATGAGTACTAAAATGCTCATAACTCTTCTATTACTCAGAATATGAAGATTTGTAATATATTTTAGAAAGATAATTGAATTGGTTTTATAATGATTTTTACGATTTGTCATTCGAAATTATATCGAGAGAGTTATGATGAAAACCATGCGAGCTGTCAAAGGTAGCGACCTGGTTAGCGGTCGCAAATTCGGTCACTACTGTGTGTTGTTTTCTGGGCAAGAGGTAGAGACCCGTTTAGCGGTCGCTACTCAGGTTGATAATGGGTTAGGAAACGTTACAGAAATGTTATTTTCGGACTTTATGGAGTAGATTTGACTTATACTTATAAATAGGAAGTTGAGAAATTATCCAAGAACATGAAAAAGAGTGGGAAACATATAGAGAGTGATTAAGAGAGAGCTTGAGAGAATTTGAGCAAGTTTGGGAAAAAAACACAAAGAACACGAAGATCAAGGATACAATCCATACAATCCTACGATTATGTCTTGTTTATTTTATTTTTCTTTATGAACATTAAGTCTTCGATGAAATGCATATATGAATGATTAATTATATCTAGCTAAATTCATTAACGATAAGCTATAACACATGCTCGCATTTTAATACATTATATTCTGGGGTTCGGAAACAATGAATAATTAATTTTTTGAACTTTCCTTTCAATCAAGCATTTGGTCCTTCAAATGTTTTTTATTCTTGATTTGCATATATGCATAATTGATTTACAAATATTTTAGTTATTAGTTTTAACAAATTATAAATCGAGAGAGGAAGATTGTTAATAAAACTATGAATTCAAAACTCTCCGTTCAATAAGATCGATAGATTTGATATTTGAGTTGATGTTGTTAAAATCTTTAAACATTTAGGATTTCTAATTGCGATTGACAATGCAACTTGCATTTAAATTACTTCGAGAGAAGGTTAAACTATATTTGTGATTAACATATATTAAATTGACTCAACATAATAAAAGGTTATACATTCGAGTATGATCTCTTTACTATTTTTACAATTGTAATTCATCGTTGCATATTTGATTGACAACCATTTGTATTTCTAAAGTTGTGATCGATTGACAATCTTTTACATCTACTAGCTTTGGTAAATCATAATTTGAGAGATGAGGTTTATCATTTAGTCTTTCAAACACGAGACACTCTAATCGACAAGACCGTGAAGTTTGAGATTAGTAGTGAAGTCATATAAATTTTTAAAGCCTTTTAGAGTTCTAAGCGTGGTCTTGGCAATGTGTCTCACATTTAGAATCCACGATTTATGTGATTGACATATAGTAAAATGAATCGCAACAATACTCGAGTGAATAAACATGATAGACATTGAAAGTTCATTGAAATCCCAAACCCCGAGATACCTTCTCATTTGAATATCTATATTCTCACTTGTTTCTATTTTCTTGGTAAATTAGTTTAATTAGTTTATTTTATGTTCGTCGTTTGTAACGACAAGAGTACGAGTTCAAGAGTACGAGTTCGCATGTAGGTTGGTAAGTTGAACCGAGTCGATCTCTCAAGGAAAGCTAGATTCGGAATTTCATTTTGTGTTTGATTTAACGAATAAGAAAATAAAAATAAAACTAATCTAAATACGCGGACAGGGGGGTTTTTGTTTGATTGTTTTAAGAACTAGAGATTAATTAAACTAAGAGTAATAAATTAAATCTAGAAATTATTTAAACTATGAACTAATTAATTATATCTATAACTATTTAAACTAAGAACTAATTAATTAAAACTAAAGATTATTTAAATTAAGAGCAAAATAATTAAAAGACCTTAAAACGATTTAAGAAACTAGGGTTCTAGAGCTTCGATTCGTCTCCACGACCTCTTGGGAAAACCTAATTGATGGTTCACAACGAATCTAAACTCTAGATCCATTAGATCTAGCCAAAAACAATAAACATAATAAACCCAACAAAATCACAATCATGATTCGTCATGGAAGCAATAATTAATTAAACTAATTGAAAACATGCAACTAAATTAAAAGGCGAAGAGAAWAATTACTTACTATTAAACTAAGACGAGCCGCAGCGTTTTGGTGAAGAAATCTTGAATCTAAATTATCTAGGAGTTAATCTAAACTAATGTTAAAAAATAGAGATTTAAAACTAAGAAATTTGAAGAGTAACTAAGAAAATAAACGGCACTCGTTGGGGTTGTCAGCCCCTAAGAGGCCTTAGAAACCCTAGGATTATGATAATGTGTGCAAAAATCCGAAATACATATGATATTTATAGTTATGGGAAGTCTTGGGCAGCAAGAAACCCTAAAAATGCGTTTTTTGGCCTGCTAACGGTTAGACTTAGAAGTATGAGTTACCGTTAACTGTATCGTTAACCTTGCAGCCACTTCCCAATGGTGACTTTAGCGGTAAGGAGTAATCGTTAAGTTCGCCGCTAACCTCTCTGTCACTTCGTAACGGTGTAACTAGCGATATGAAGATACCGCTAAAGTCACCGTTAACTTGGTCTGGGAGCTCTCTGTCCATCCTTAGCGGTTTAGGTAACGATGATGGTAACGGTTATAGATAACGTTAACTCCCAGTTTCTGCTACTCCTTCGCCGGAAGGCTCGGTTCTCGTCCTCTACTAATTAAACTTCATCTCTTAAGCGCTGAACTCTCCGGCTACTTAGCCGTAAGATGAAAAATAGAGAATAATTACCTATTTGCATCAATTTTGATCATAATACGGTAAAATAAGTCGGGAATACAAATATACGAAATTAAGCTTAATCTATCCAACTTATACTAAAAATAATAAGAAAAATAAACTAAAATACTACTAAAAATCAAGACATATACGTGTTAATCACACAGTCCCACTCTCCACACGGCGCGTGCACTGCACGCGCCCTTCCTATTGGCCAGGGGCGGCAGTTGCCGCCCACACCCCCTCTCTTTCTTTCTTTTTTTTTCTCCTTTTTTCCTCCCCTTTTCTTCCCCTTCGTTCTTGTATTCCACTCCCTTCTTCCCCTCCCAACTCATTTATTCACCCCCTTTCCATCCCCTCCCCTTCCCAACTCCTTGATAAAGATGCTCTTAGACCCCCTTGTCCTCCAGAATCTACAATGCACGGACACTTTAAAATATGATATTTTGCCGTGTCGTATCCTGTTTTACTATAATTTACGTGTCATAAGCGTGTCCACGTGTCGTGTCACGAGTCCAATTTTCGTGCCGGTGCAACCTAGTCCAAAATCCATCCCCGACAACCCGGTTAGGCCTTGGCCCCTTTTAATACTTATTTATTATGGATGTTAAAAGTACCATCCATTCTTTCCACTTGATTTATACTTCTTTGCTTAATTCATGACATAAAGAAAAACTATAATTAATTTGAATAGATTTCATTAATCTACAATACAAAAGTGTAATTTATAAAAGTATCACACAGTAATAACGTGATATCCATATTTTATAAATATCATTATATTTAAAAGTATCACA
Organism: Phtheirospermum japonicum; assembly: GCA_014905375.1. Taxonomy (NCBI): domain Eukaryota; kingdom Viridiplantae; phylum Streptophyta; class Magnoliopsida; order Lamiales; family Orobanchaceae; genus Phtheirospermum; species Phtheirospermum japonicum. The sequence continues at coordinate 161,060 of BMAC01000783.1, forward strand.
ATTAATAATAAAAGTAGCCCAGATGCAAGCAAATGTATTACATAATAACGTGTTATCTTATTTTTACCCCATATCACAGACCACTATAGTGGATAGTATCACAAATACTGGCAAATATATCATAAATAATAGTAAACATGTCACAAAATAACAAGTGTTATGAATGCATCAGTATGAACAATATTTTTAATAGATCCTGTAATAATCAAATCAATCCAGATGTGTTCGTCTGAAACATGATCTCAATTTATTGTTGAGTATCAAAAAATATCACTAAAATATCACAAAACATTTAAGTATCATTACTGATACACACAACATTCATTTTAAAAAAAACATAAAAAACATGCAATCATGTGTAACAAGTGGATAATCCATGTCTCTAAGAGTGATGAACCAATCCCACCCTCTATCCACCTTCAACAAAACGTTGCTGCCCTAAGAATTACCATGAGATTCTTCGATTCCATGTAGATATTCGGATCGGGCTTTTCGATCACATCCACGTTCCCGAAGGCCCGAACCTCCGACATGGATTTCACAAGCGCCCCGAACCTTGGCCTATCATTATCGCTGCAATAGGCCAAGATATGCAGTAGAAATATGTACCTCGGGTGATAAACCGCCAATAAGAAGCGGAATAATTGATCATCATCCCCTCTTGAGCTCAAAATGTAATTGACAAAGATAGGGGGATAGCCCGGCCCACGATTAACCGTCTACGCAAATTGTTTGTGTGGGGGAAAGCTTAGTAATACGAGGAGGAGCTAAAGCCCATGATAAACGATAGGTAAATGAGGAATGTCATGAAAGCCCCGTAAAATAGAATGAAGAGTCATTTTTTCTCGGCTCCTATCAAGATTCAAAATGTAAATTTGGAATTAAATAATAATAATATGAGAAGAATATTAGAGCATCTCCAATGAAATAATGTTGAAAGTAAAAAAAATTGACACATGACATAAAAATGATTATGTGGCACATTAAATGCTTGACATTGTCAAGAGCAATGTCAAATTCTAGACATTACTCTTGACAATGTCTACAATTAATTTTAAATATATCATCCAATCATGTTATTTCTCTCTCTTTATTTTTTCTAAAAATAAAAATATAACTTATCACATATTTAACATCAACATTGATTCATTGAAAGTTTTTTTTATAAAATATAAATGTCATTTGTCACATAGGTTCAATTAACACTATAGCATTAGAGCATCTTCAATGCAACAATGTTGAAAGTGAAAAAATTGACACATGGAATAAAAATAATTATGTGGCACATTAAATGTTTGACATTGTCAAGAGCAATGTTAAATTCTAGACATTACTCTTAGCAATATCTACAATTAATTTAAAGAAATCATCCAACCATGTTATTTCTCACTCTTTATTTTTTCTAAAAATAAATAAAATAAATTATCACACATACAACATTAACATTGATGCATTGGAGAACTTTTTTTATAAAATGTCAATATCATTTGCCACATATTTATCAATTAACACTATTGCATTGGAGATACTCTTAGAGATGCTCTTAATTAATGTGAAAATCAAATGGTGCACGATTTTCGAAATATAAGTGTGATTTTATGAATTTTATGAATTTTCATGTAAACCTTATAAATTGGTAAGGTGGGTGGATCAAAATGGGAATGGTATTTTTTAATTGAGAATCTTTTCCATTCCACACCAACAGGTCATAATGACTACTGCAATATAACTTGCTTGAACAAACCAGTAACTAAAATCTCCCAATGGATTTGAATTAAACATAAATACTAGTAGTTAAATTAGATCATCAACAATGGTTAAATCTAACACCTTTTGGGGTATGCATATATAACCCAGTTAAAAAAAATCCTAAATTTTGGGTTTTGCTATATTTCTGCTCATTTCCGGTATTAATTAAATTACACACTTGACGTTAAAAATAATTACTGATTATTTCCAAACAATAAAATAATACAAAATAAAAATTTTCTTCTCTACTTTGCCCCCTTCCTTCCTTCTCTCTCTATAAAATGTCACGACTTTTTTGTTGCGTGTTTGTCAGGATATAAGGTGGGAATCAAGGCTGCTTAAAATCTTTAATATTCGTCAAATCTCAGGAAATTCCAAATATGCACCAACAAGGACAAACAATGTGCCATCAGTTTTGTTCCCTTTTGTGTCCAAGTGGGGGACTTTACAAGAAATTCTTCCGAATACAAACAAACTGGTTTTGTTTGTTCTCTTCTGCACAGCCAAAGACCTTTGAAAAGACTAGCATTTATTATCATCACCTTTGAAAGAAAAACAGGAAAGTGGTTAAGAAACAATCCAAAGCATACATCACAAATTTCACAATTCCAATATTTGAGTTTCCTGCTTTTCACCTAAGACCATAAAACATTTACCAGGAGCACTAAGTTTGTTGGAATGTCAAATGTCTAAGTGGGTCGTGACCCGTCGATGATTTATAAATTAAAATAACACATCATCTTGTAAATACAACTATATTACAATTATGATTTAGTCTAAATTTGTATAACTCTCTTTGACATTTAGTTTTCTTTTACCAATTGCACCTTCGAGAGGTGTATATGTTTAAGTAAATACTAAGGGAGCAATTGCCTATGTTCTCAATTTGTGAATTTTGAAAAATGAGATAAAATAGCAGGGAAAATATTTAAGAAAGAAAAATATTTTTTATATTAAATTAACTTTAAGAATAATTGGTAATTAATTTTTTTTTTTTTAATTTAATGATCAGAGAGAAAAAGTTGAGAGTGAGTTAAGTACATAGACTAAACATTTTTAAAAAAAAAATCAAAATGAAATGGTAAAGTGTTGCCTAACGGTCTAACATAACCCAACCTCTGTAAAGTAACTAAACTGGGGGCAGCACTTTTGTCAGACTGGACTAACGAATTATCTGCTTAGCCAAAATTTTATACTAATACATCATAGTACAAAAATAAATACATTATAGTAAAAAGATCAATACATCATAGTAAAAAAAATCAATACATCATAGCACGGGTCAAAGATTTATAAAAAATAAATACTTTCGAGTACAAAAACCAATACATTCTAGTATCGGGTTAGATGGCTTAACGGGTCATTACCCATCAATCTGGCCTAAGACAAGTGTTCACCCTAGAGTGCAGTTTTTGTGATAAGGAGGGTAGTTTTGTAATCATCCATAAGTATGCTAGTGTGTGTTGAAAATAACAAAGTGTGTAAGGTTTACATATTAGTTCATCATATTATATTAGTGTACAGATTTCCAACCCCAAGAAAACCTACAGCAAGAGTAATTTGAACGGTGAACCAAATCGAAATCAAGAATCTGGAAAAATATCGGCATACTTTTGAAAAGAGAACATAACCACCGTCTCAAGAAACTTAAGCCAATTGCATTTTACGTGCAGGTCTTTTCACGCCTGATGTCAATATGAAAGCTTACATGGATTTCGACTAACACCTTCGACACATAGCCAAATGTTTCGTGCTCTAATTGATAATACAAAATTTGTTGTGTAACCATTTCCAGCTACAAGAGTAACGTAATGTGCTTGGATAAGTTCTACATTACAGCCTAAAAACAGTTTTTTAACACCAAAAAAGTGGATCTTGCAGAAGGAAGAAGAGATCAAGGACGCTGGTTATTACCTAGGGATAATTACAAAAAGTGCTCTTGAGGTTTGACCTAATTACAAAATAACGCAGCTCACTTTCATAATTACAAAAAATACCCGTAGGTTTGATTCAGTGATTAAATTAAGAGGGGTACATGAAAAAAAAAATCTTGTGAAAGGGATAAATGTAAGACAAAATAAAATCTCAAGCGTATTTTTTGTTTTTTGTAATTATGAAAGTTAGCTGGGTTTTTTTTGTAATTAGGTCAAACATCAAGTGTTCATTTTGTAATTAACCTTTTTATCTATCTTAAACTGTTACCGATGAATTCTCCTCTTGCATTCCATGGTCGACTTTCGAATGATTTTCCGATCATGCTGCGCTTTTGATTTACAGTCCCATCATCGCATTTGTACTCCGGAAAGTAATCAATGAATGTTTTGCTTCCGAGCTCATCAACTCCATTGAAGAGAAAACTTTGAATTATTTCCTATATAGCAATTAAACAGTAAAGAAACGCCGAATGTTCAATAGTAAAATAAACAAAAAGGAAAAAGGTATGCATAAGAATCAGATATTCATACCTTTGAAAGAGTCTCCCCAGTTAACCTTCTCAAGAGTTGATGGCCTGGATCCTGGTTTCAGAATATTGATCAGAAACTATTGAAGATAAAATGTAAGGTTTGGCAAATTCACTGTTATCAAAAAAAAAAAAATTGTAGCACATATTCTACACTTGAGAACTAGACTTTTTTTTTTCTTTGAGCAGGTCATATACCATATTCCATATTATACAAAGATGATGTTTTTCTTTGTCAACAGTGGATGCTTACAGTCAGATAAATTGCACGGGTTCACAAAGCTGTTCAACGAACAATAGCTTTAACAATTTATAATAGCTCGAAAGGTTTGATTTCCTTGAAAACACTAAAAATGTCTTAAAAATCATATTTTCTCCTTGTCAATAGGAAAATCGTCATTGACAATAATAAGCTGGCTCTGTGTCAATTTTGTATATACACCATTGAATTAAGATTTTAAGGCTACATATATTACTTCAATATGGGGTAAATTTTATTTACATGAAAAGGATGAATCTAAAAAGTGCACGATCCAATACACTGTCAACTGCCTCGAACTGATGTACCTACCTTTTCTGATCTCCATGTGAGATATCTATGTTGTGACTCAAGATTCAACATAATCTGAGAAGCATCAGTTTCCTCTGATGCCTGGTCCATCAACTCAAGCCATGACTGTGCGAGCAACAAAGGACAGAACAAGTCAAGACAGGTAGGTCTAAGGTTGTCTAAATGTACTTCAAATAGGATAAGATTTTTGTTTATGAGTCCATATAGTAAAAAAAAACACAAATGCATGCAAATAAGAAAGACAACGAGTCCAAATGCAATCCGGGTCTCTCCCATTTAATGCGGGCCTAATAGTCTAAATGGGTCTGGGTCCGAGCATTCCATTTTCAGATCCAACCCGGCCCATTTTTTTCAAAATATTATTGAAAATAATTGTTTTATATATTTAACGATGATTTATTTAAAATATATATTTTTAGAAGTATTTTTATTAAATATGTATTATTAAATTATAATAGTGGTTTGTACCTTGAGATAATCCTTGAAAGCAGAAAATAAATCATGGTGCTTCTGTTGGTTTGGAGGGAACTTGGCCCATATTACAATTGGTGAGAAAAATCTCATAGACTCGGCGGTAATCTTTCCACCCCATGGAAAAAGCTGCATGAAATCTGTGTTAAATCAACATATCTCATTTAATTAGTATAGCAGTACGAATTATGCATGAATAAGAGAAACATAATCGCAGTGTGTAAAGTTTCTAAAGCTTTTGTCACCTCAGAGTACTTGAGTCCGAGAGGAATCAAGTGTTTATAGTACTTTTCCTTGTAATCTTGTTGATTGATGACATCATGCAATGGGTTGAGGTCCCTGAAAAACGTTAAAACCTTAGTGATAATGAGCACAGAAAATCGAGGTCAAATATCTCTATGAATTATTTGGTCTAAAGGGCTAATACAGCACATGATGTTTGAAAAAATTAAATAAAATAAAAATTCATATACCAAACATAGAACCATCACCGAGTTGCATGAATTTTTCCATTTCATAAGTATTGATTTTTTTGAGTTGACCCTATTCGTATGTAGGAATCTGGAAAGCTTATTTGAGGTAATTTACCCTTTTATATCTACACCAATTTAAAATTGAAAATTTAAATAATTAAATAAATAAAAATTAAACGAGAGTGGAAAGTGAAATATTATTTCATTAAGTAGAAGGAAAATAAGGCTGCTTACAATACAACTATATTTATGGCTGCAGTGGAGAAAAAGTTGGCACAAAAAATCGGAAGATTAAACTCTGCTCTGGGGAAGATAGCAAAATCCAGGACCTGCATGTAATGATATTATGATATCATAGATAAGAGTTATTGTGATATTAGCGAGAAAATGTGCATAAAAAATGACTCATCCTATTTTCATTATTTCATGTAAGAGACATACAGAATCAGCACAATCTAGTATACATTGGTGTTCAATAACACGATGGGCTTACGAACCATTTGATGCAGGGTAATCAATTGAAATCACATAAATAAAACAAAAAGGGAAAATAATGATTTAAAAGTTGGTTGGTAAGATATGACTCAAATAAACTTATCTAATGAAGTCACAATAACAGGGATAGACAAAATAGCGGGTCATAAATTTATAAAATGCAACAACCTAAATATCATGAAAAACTCATAAATTCTCATAATATGTTGAGAAAGTTACCCATAAGCTCTTTGAACCAATAACACGAGTTGGTAACTTAATGAGGAAATTTCAAAGCTTTAATTCCTGATAAGAATTGCATATTTACAGACAAAAATTTAAGAAACCCATTTTTCAATGTTTCAACAATGCCAGTTTTTACATATATTTCCTATATTCTTGCACAAAAGCAAAAGTTCTCGAGGCAGTTTATGTAATAGGCATATGAATAAACCTGCATCCCATCACTCCCTTCGATTGATAAACTCCGGAGCAGTCGAATCTTAGGTGATTCAAAAGATTGCATTTGAAGCTCCGTTTTCCCATCCATGGCAGCCAAGCAACTAAAATTCTCCTACATATAAGATCATCCAAAATTCTTTAAAATATCACAGTTCTCTTGAATGTACTCTACTGTGCAACAGCATCTTAAATCATAGCCATGAGCAAACAATACAACTTAAATTCACGCTAGTTGCACAAAATTCATGGGGTAGGCTTAACTAAGTAAAAGGTCCACTGAGTGGGCAAATAAATAAATTAATAAATCTAATCATTGTGGCTCAAATTGCAGGGAAACCAATATTAATCACATAATTATAATTACACCATATTTTTTAATCACTTTCTGCTGTATGAGTGACTAAAAATTAAAATACAAATACCAAAATCCACAAGCATTCGAGGAAATGTGTCCAGGGTGATTAAAAATCAAAATACGAGTACCCAAATCGATAAGGCGTGAAAAATGAGTACTACAAGTAACTAAAAATGAAATTATCCACAAAATTGTTTTCTAGTTCCCAGTGATATTTGAGATAAATACCTGCAACGGAGAATTAAGTAGCTGTGTGTGTTTTCCAGTTTCTTCCAAAGCAAACTGAACGAATTTTTTGTAAGAGAAACTGGAGTTTGCTTCAGCGATTGAGGGCCTCATCGTGCTGGCGATTATACTACAGCTTTTTGTGCTGCTTAAAACACTTAAATTATAAGGATTTGTTGTTCTAGTGTTTAAAGGGGACTTTTTCAGAGTTGAGATAATTTTTGGTGAGGAGGAAAGGTAAGAACAAGATTCCATTGATAAAGTAAAGAGGAATGGGTTTTCAGCTTAGGAAATCTGAAGAAAAAACACTGAATGAAATTTGTACGGTGAGTGGGAGAGAGATAATTAATTTAATTTAATTTAATCAATGAGGGCGAAAACAGCGACTTCTGGGTTTTTAGCATGGAAGCGAGATTAGATGCGATATAATAGCGTAATTATAATATTTGATAAGATAAAAAATATTAAAATTGTGATACCAGGTTTTAAGTTATTGTTTGTTAGTTAAATGATAAAAATTAATAGTGATAGCTGATAAATAATTTTAAATAACCATTTAATAAAGTAAATGATTGGATGTCAAGTTTAGGGATGGCAATGGGCCGGTACTAGAGGATCCGGACCCGCCCCGTCCATTCCACGGGTCGGGTCGGGTTGTCCCATTACGGACCGTGAGACGGGACGGGTCGACCCGTTATGTTTATTTTTTATTATATTTTATTAAATTTAAAATTAATTTAATATATAATAATACATATATTATTATAAAAATTAAATATAAGATGAAAAATTAATTAAAAACAATACTAAATTTAAAAAAATTTAATAATTCATATAAAAAATATTTTTGATAATTACTGAATTTT
>BMAC01000783.1:169191-244036 GCA_014905375.1 Phtheirospermum japonicum
AAAGATTTTACTATTTATTTGTATTTTAAAAATCCAAATTACAAGATTCTGAAAAACACATCCTTAGATATGGATAACGACAAAAGTTCAATTTTTATTAAAAGAAACCAAAAATATTCTTGATTGAGGATCTTGTGTCGCGTTTACGTAACTTGATCAATTTCACCAAATCTAGTTGTCTGGCTTAAAATCGTTTTACTCACAATGGCAGGAAATCGAATTAATAGAGTATTCGTGTCCAACATACACATTTTTTTCTTTTACATTGATTTCCTGAATCAACTCAAATGGCAGGAAATAACTAGCACAGTTTGATCTTTTTAAATACATTTTACTTAAAATCTTTGAGATAAGTGTATAGCTTAATAACAAAACATTCACACAGAAAAATACAGGTTCTTAATGCAGTCTTTCCTTGAAGGTTAACTGTAATTATTATCAAATTCTTAAAAGCACGGTAAAATATTAGCTCGAGACCGTTCCTGGAAATTTCCATATATAAACCAACATTTAATGTCATTCTATTATACATGTTCAAAAGGTTAAAATCTGCCGGTCAACCGGCAATTATTTAATCGGTGGGTTAAATTGATCGGCCAAACTTTAACCATAATCAAACTTGCGGTTAATCGAAAAATCGTCGGTTAACCGCTTATTTTTTTTATTGAATTCAAAAACTTAAATAAATTTTGAATAGTTGAGATAAATGAAAACTTAAATAGAATTAGAATAAGATAAATAGATGAAAACTTAAATAAAATTTGAATAATTGAATTTTTGAAGTAAAAAGTTTTAAAAAATATTTATTTAAAAAAACTGATTTTAATTATAATAAGAAATTAAAATTAAAAATTTTAACTTTTAATATTATAATTAACCCTGCCCACGTATCCTCGTAGAAGAATCAAAGTTCACGTAGTTCGATTTTTTTTTTTTTTTTTTTTGCAAAAAATAAGTTTAAAAAAAAGACTTGATTTTATTTCTAATATTAGAAATTAAAACTAAATATTTTAACTTTTAATATTTAGAATTAACTTGCATACGTAATCTCGTAGAGAAATCAAAGTTCGTGTAGTTCTTATAAATATCTTACTTACCTACATTATTTGGATAGTGGAGGAGGCTCGTCTTCATTTATTCGTCGTTGTTGCTTCCCGAAATGGTATCGTAATGGTCGCTCTCTTCACCTTCATCCAATTGCATTTCTTGTTCTCGTTTTTCAGTTTTAACCCAATCATTCATTGACATTTGATTTTCAAAATTTTTGGCAATAAGTTAGACCGACGATCATCTAACACAAAGACTCCCGTACGAAAGGCCTATTCAACAGAAACGGTTGAAATAGAAACAGCGAGAACCTCATTGGCAATCCTAGAGAGTGTAGGAAAAATAGTGGTCACTTTCGACCAAAACTAGCCTTTTGCCATTTTCACTTAGTATCAATCAACCTCGTATATGGGCTAAAGCTTATCGAGGGTCGTTGAACAATGATCTTACATTAGAAGTGATGGGGGGAGATGAGGAGAAGGGGACGTATTAACATCACTATAAGATTGATTGTATTCATGAAAAAAAATGAAGTAAAGATTGTTTTGCTCGGTGAGCACAAAGTAAGGGGCTAAGGAATCTCAATATTTGAATTTTGTAAAAAAGGTTCTAATGCTTCATAATAAATTTTAAGTAAATTTTATAAACCTTCGAGCCGATAATCCGGGTTTAAAGTTTTTGCAATCAAACAAATATCAGGAATGTAGAAAAAATATTTGACTCATTTACTCAACATACTAGCAATACATTCACCCATTTCAGGTGAATCGAGTAATAAATTACTAATAAGTATAATTTGAATACATTGATCAAGAAGTAGTGTGGAGGTAGGATAATAAACACCGGATAAAGTCACGGTGGCGTCGTTAAAACTTTTTAAAAAGGACATCATATTATAACAATCATCCCACGCATTGGAAAATAAAATAAAATCGACACCTTGATTAGCAAAAAATCCACACAATGCTTCTTTATATTCAAAAGAATCACTAATCAATTTATAAGTCGAGTTCCAACGATCTGGCATATCAATTGAAGAAAAAATTGGATGCAAACCATTATTTTGGAAAATTTTCGCCTTTTTTTTTGCAACCGAATCATGTTTTGGAATATGAAATACCGCACTCCTAATCGGAGCAATTTTATAAAGTACTTAAATCATCTTGAACACATAAATTCAAAACATGACAAATGCATCCTACATGAAAAAACCTACCGCCAATAGAAGGTTGACAAGAAGCTTTTAGACTTTCTAAACTTATCGTATTAGCGGCGGCATTATCAAATGAAATTGAATTTTTTTTTACCTAAATGATACTCGGATAAAATAGTGGATATTTTGTGCGAAATATTCACCGCAGTATGTGAACTATTAAACTCTCTATATGCAATTAAATATTTTTGCGAAGTTCAAGAATTATCAACCCAATGACATGTAATTCCCATATAATTATTATTATGATGGGAATCCGTCCAAATATCCGAACATATAGAGACACTTTGAGACAAACTATCAAATATGGAAATCAAATTCAACTCATACTCACCAACCATTTTTTCAATATCGCGAATAACTTTATTTCGTGAAATCCTAGCGCTAGATGAATTAAATGCACCTCCAGTAAAATTTAATGATTGTTATGCGCATGATTAAAATGAAGACCCACAATGGATACAAATCTTGTAAGGAATTTTCTATGACCACTTTCGCTATATTAAATTAATTAGAACTCATACCTTGACCGCCGGTCCCAGCACCAGCGGTAGATGAAGATGAAAAATTTAATTGTGTTTGAGAGCTATTACAGTCGCTTTTGTCTAGATGCTTCTTCTCAATGTTGTATTTGAGCGTCCCGTAGCCTCTATTATTTTTAGAACCGGAGGCGTAGTGACTCTTGCAATAATTACATTGCGCTCGAGGTACACCATCGACCTTCGTTCTTGTGAAATCCAATCGGAAGATGGGGGATTGATTTTCCTTCAATTTTGATTGAGGTGGTGGCATATCACGATTATCACCCGCTTCCTCCTAATCTTCATCCAAACTGACGTCGGTCGGCGGTTAGAATTCGTCGGAGCTGGGTAAATCCTCATCAAAATTGGATTGATTATACTTGCCTAAATTTATTTGATTATATAAGTTTTCAACTTCTTCCGGCGTCATCTTATCGAGAACATAATATTCGGCAATGGCCGAAGGTTCTCGTCAAAATCCTCAACCTCCAACTCGGGCTCGAACTCGACGAGATTCTCGAATAGTATTAGTATTAATATTACGAGAAGAGCTTGGCATAATAATATTATAGAAGAAAATTAAGTGAAACGAGATTAAGAAGAAGAAGATTATTGATAGTATTTTTTGAACAAATTAGCAACTTCAAACTCGAAAATATAATAAAAGAAGAAGAAGAAGAAGAATATTATAGATGAACTGGTGTGAGGATTGGTGTTGGAGATGGGGATATTTATAGGTGTAGAAATGGATAATTTTTTTTTTGAAAATTTGTCATTGTGAACCACCGATTTTGATTAACCGGCGGTTAAATCCCTAATGGCAATTTTTCTTTTTAACCGCTGATCTCCAACGGCTATTTGATCTGAACCGTTGATTCCAAATGGTGAAAACCGGCCGGTTTAACCATCGTTCAAATAAAAAATTTCCCGGTTAATCGGCGGTTTTAACCAGCAGTTTCGGTTGGTCGAAATCCGTAACCAAAACCGAACCATCGGAATTCGGTTTATGGTTTCGATTTTAACCGAAACCGCGCGCCAGTCAACAGCTAATTGTAACCGTTGACCGGTTAAAAATCAGCGGTTAATCGGCTAACCGTAACCGACCTTTATATGTCTATATTCTATGTCAGTAAAACCATTCTCCTTTTTTTCATAATATCTCTGTCTTATTTCACACACATTCGGAAAAATATGGGAATGTATGGAATTTTTTCCGTTTCCATTTTCATTTCCAATTTCTAGTTGAAAATGTAATAATTTAGATTTTAGTGTGAAAATTGAAATTAATCTTTTATGAATGGCTTTTCAAATATATTTTTAGATATATAATACTTTGAAAGTTGCTAATAGTAGGTGCACTTTCAATATTTTAATTGGAACATATATTATATTTTGAGTCAATTCACATATACACCTAAAGTTAAAATTATATTCCACTTAACCCACTGTTATTTCTAACTTAACATATGAGTAGTTTAATTAATTTGCCCCTACATCACCGACAATGTGAAAAGGACTTCCTAAAATCAACCTCCAATTTCCGCACCTTCTCTAACTCTCTATTGTCAGTTTCATTCAGATTTTTGAAAAATACAAATAAATTAATTGATTCTCTTGATTCCAGACTGTATTTTATTTTCAATACCCTAAATTGTAACTAGGGTGATCACTGGGTCGGTTCAGCCGAAAATCAAACTGAACCAAAATAGTTGAAACCAAAATTTACATCAAAAATCATATTGAACAGAACTGGAAAAACCAAAAAATGAAATATTTACAAATTGAAAATAGGCTTAATATCGTATCAATAAAAAATAATACTAAGTAATATAAATATTATTTTATTATTATATTTTGGTTAAAACCGAATCATACAAAATTTTATTTTTAAAACTGAACCAGACTGATATAACTATTTTTTTGGATTCTCAAACGAAAACCAAACCAAATTTACATAAAATTGAACCGAAGTAAAATTTTTGGTTCGGGTCGGTCGATTTTTTTTGTTATTCGATATTTTACTCACCCCTCATTGTAACCCATATCTCAAAATTCACGGTTAATCCGGGCAATTATTCGGTAAGCTCTGCACAATCCGAATTCCATACTATTTAGTGGTATGAGAGTTGATGGATTAGCATTCGAAAGTAGTTAATTCACAGCTGTTTGTGTGGATGTGTGCGTTTATTTACCTAGTACCGCTGAGAAAATAACAAATATAAAGAAGTAGTTGAATATGAGTAAGTAATTATTTGGCATACACTTGTGTTAGGCCAAATTAACGGGTCATGACCCGTTAGGTCATCTGACCCGATACTATAATGTATTAGTTTTATACTGTGGTGCATTGATTTTTTACTGTAAAGTATTAGTTTTTCATAAATCTCTAACCCGTGATATGCTTTATTGGTTTTTGTACTGTAATATTTTTGTACTATGATGTATTGGTTTTTGCACTATAATGTATTGATGTGAAATTTTGGCCTAACGGATGATCCGTTAATCCGGCCTAACAAGAGTGTTGTCCCAATTATTCTAGTCAACATTTTTGCTCGTCTTTTGAATAACTAGGGTATTCTTAATTGTGTTGGTGAATTTCTATGTTTCTTTTGCTTTTTTTTTTCTTTAAAAAATATTAATTAAGTAGTGTGAAATTCATAATTTTCATGTGTTCTTACTGAAAATCAATCGACTGTATATTTTCTTTTTCAAAAATCGTAAATCTCTTTTTTTTTTTCTCTCATATACGATATGTTTGAAAAGGGTATGAAATTTAGTATGGCGTGGGGATTTTGGAAATGAAGTCGTGTAAAATATGTTTCTCAATTTGTAGTATGAAATTATGGAATTAAATGGAAAATGTTAATTACATTTTAATTTTTTTGAAAAGTACTATTTTATTCGGTTAATAATCTAAAATGTTGGAATTATACAAAAAATATACACTTCATATTATTCAAGAAATTATAGAATTTATATGATAGCTGCTAATAACTACGTATGTAATATGCACACAAGTGTACGTAATCGAGTTAAAACAAAATTCCAAATTAGAAGTCTGATTGCGATGAGCCCTAGCCTATTTGTCGCTTCATCGTTGCTTCGAATGGCACCCGTCGCACTCTCCTTATTTCATTTTTGACGTGTTGACTACTGGTTCATCCTGAACTTAACCTAGGTTCGGAGCGCTTTATCATTGTTCTAAATGACACGTGTCGCGCTCTCCTTACTCCGTCTTTTACATGTCGACTCCTTGTGCATTCCGAGCTTAACCTAGATTCGGAGTTTACATGACAGATTATAAGTCAATTAAAACAATTGGCATTCTTGGAGTTTGAACAAAGTATCTTTTAGTTTTATATTCACACATAACACCAATGACCCAAATCCAACTCTTGATCAGTGTTATTACAAAAAAGACTATATTCAAAATAATCATCCATTTTGTTCTATAATTAAGAACTTTTGGAAACAAATATAAAATTTTATAACATAATACTAATTAACTTTAAAAACTTGAAAAAATATATATATAATAAACCATTTTTGATATTCATATAATTATTTAATCAATTTTAAGATAAAAAAACTTAAAAATATTATATAATAACAACATAAGTCGTTAAAAACTGTAAAGTGTGTTAAATAAATATAAAAAAGTAATCAAATAATTATTTATAATATTATTATTCATCAAAAGATAACAAAGTGTGATTGACTTATAAATAATTATTTCATAAATCTAATAAGTAAATAATAAATAAAATAATATAAATTAAAAAAAATTACTACAAAAAGCCAAATTTGTGTATGGAGGCTCGGGTGGGCTATGCCGAATAGAACACTTTATTCCGATATACTCTCCATAAAAGTAGTTAAATAAATAATTACTCTATATTTATTATTCTATAAAATATAATAAAGTGTGCTTAACTTCTAAATAATAATTTCATAAATCTGAAAAGGATAAAAATTAAATATTATAAATAATACAAAAAAAAAACTACCATATAAAAAAGTAGTAAAATTAATTGAGAACTTTTGTTGATAAAATATAAAATATTATAATATAATACTATATAATATCAAAACTTGAAACCTAAGAAAAATGTATATAATAAATAATTATTTAAATTTAAATAATTATTTAATCAATTTAAAAAAAATAAAAACTTAAAATTATTATAGAATAATAATGTAAGTTGTTTAAGAATTATAAAGTAAGTTTATATAAAAATATTTAAATAATTATCCTATAATATTATTTTTCTATAAAGATATAATAGAATGTTATTACATCAAAACAATTATTTCATAAATCTAAGAAATTTAAAAAACATATTATTAAATAATATAAAATGAAATAAAAACTAGAAAATAATAAAAGAAATAAATAAAAGGTATTAGAAATATGAGGTGTTTAGCCACGCAATTAATTGATCACTTTTGTAGATAAAAAATAAAATGTTACGATATAATACTAAATAAAAATCTCAAACTTGAAATTAGAAAAATTATATAATAAACTATTGTTTATATTTTGAAGATCACGTGATAACTAAAAGAATAAAATCTGGCTAGAAACAATGACGGTCAGGATGGTGTAGATGGCGCTGATGTCCCTCGATCTTTAAAAAATATGGGGAGATATTTGGTACAAAGGGAAAACGATTCGTGATTGAAGTAGAATACAACGTCGCAAAAATATACGTCTTGCTAAATTGCATAGAGGTCCAAGAATAAGTTAGGTACGATTACTCTTTTTTTATTTTTTGTAAGTAAATGTATATATATAATGTACTAAAATTCTTTTACTCATTTTTCATAAAAATGGTGTAGTATATACACGGAGAGCATCAAACGTCTCCAGCCAAACGTTACAGATGATAAGCACAACGAAAAAATGAAAAATGAATTTGCCGATTGGTTCAGACATTTCGTAAGTTGTTCAATCCCGAGATGCATGTCACTTAACTAATATATTTATTTATCTACTATATTTTTTAAATTAAAAATGCTTTTTCAACGTTATAGGCTAGAAACCCTTCAAACAGTGTGATCGACGTGCACTACAAAAAAATAGCAGTTTTCCGAGGAAAAACCGAGGGACAGTTAAATCCATCGGTTTTTTTCCGAGGGAATGATATTCCCTCGAAATTTCCTTCGAAAATACGGGCGCCAAAATATGTCGCCATAATTTCCGAAGGACAAACCGAAGGATGACCGACGGAATAGTTTCTGAGGGAAGTTTTCCCTCGGAATACCCGGAATACCGAGGGGTCTTTACTTCCCTCGGTTTTAAACCGAGGGAAATAAATATCCCTCGATTTTAATTTTAATTTCATAATCCCTCGGAATGATTCCGAGGGAAATTGAATTCCCTCGGAATTTTAATTAATATTTTTAAAAAACCCGAAAAATAAAAAAAATCGGAAAAAATAGAAAAAAATAATAAAAAATAGGATTTATTTCCGGGACGCCGAGGCTCACCCCTCCCCGCCCCGATCGTAACTTTTTGGGTTTTGTTTCTATTTTTTCGGATTTTTTTTCCATTTTTCATCTAAAATCGTAAAAAATAGAAAAATCGTAAAAACGAAACCGATCCTATCATCTTAGGCACGCTTTATAATGAGGCAGTCCAAGAGATAAAAATACAGCTATAGCTATCTTTAAAGAAAGAAAATACAAAGAATCGAAGAATCAGAGAAGAGATGCTGAAAACAACTACGGAAGTACGAAGGGAAAGAAGAAATAGACAAAACAATGAAAGAGACTACTGAAGTCCAGTCCGAAGAGAAGCATATGAATGACGGTCTCCCTAAAACTGTGAAAGAACAGATGTTAGATGAGCTAATAGCAGACAAAGAGAGGATGGGAGTGGTTTTGACCCCAAATTCGATCGAAAAATACCAACGAGCACGTGCGTGTCCACACGTGTCGTGGGATTCGACCAACAACAAGATACGATCGATCGATGAACTCCTTCGGTTGGAAACGCGAAGCGACGTAGCGTCGTGATTTTTCCATATTGGAGGAGGGGTGCGTCTCGGCGTCGTGGAACCACGGGGGTCGGGCGTCGATCGTTTAGGACGCGTTTTCTATTTTTTTTCGATTTAAAAAAAAAAAGGAAAAAAACTCGAAAAAATAGAAGAATTAGTAAAAAAATAGAAATAAATCCCATCATTTCACGACCGGGGCGGGGAGGGGTGCGCCTCGGCGTCGTGGAACCACGGGCGTCTGGCGTCGATCTTTCCGCACGCGTTTTCTTATTTTTTTTCGATTTTAGATGAGTAATGGAAAAAAAACTCAAAAAATAGAAAAAATAGTAAAAAATAGTAAGAAGACCCAAGAAATTACGACCGGGGCGGGGAGGGGTGCGCCTCGGCGTTTCGGAAACAAATCCTATTTTTTTTCTAATTTTTTCTATTTAATTGATTTTTTTTTATTTTTTGAAATTTTCGAGGGAAGTAAAAAATCACTCGGAATTCCGAGGGATTTTGGATTCCCCTCGAAAATTGCCCTAATTAAATCAGCAGGCGAGCCCGCCGTTCTTCGTTTTTGAGCAGAAAGAAAGAAAAAGAAAGAAGAGAAAGAAGAAGAAAGAAGAGAGACGAAGTGTCGCCAACCTCCGTCGCCGCAGCCCACAGACGACCGACGAAGCGCCGCGGACCTCCACAGCTCGCGTCTCCACAACCCGCGCCGTTAACGTCTCCGCCGCCAGCTTCCGCCGTCCACAGCCCGGGCAGCCACAGCCCGCCGCCGCTCCACAGCCCACCTTCGCCGCCCGCTGCCGCCGCCTTCTTCTTCTCCGGACACCACCGCCGTCTTCTCCAGCCATCAAAGGTAACCCCACATCCACTTTTTTATGTTTTTGTAATTTATATAATTTTAGGGTTAGATTTAGGATTATTATCAGGGTTTAATTTATAATTAGGATAGAAATCTGGGCTTGTTATATAATTGGAATTGAATTAGCGGTTTTCCATACAATCATACAATTAAAGTTTAATTAGGGGCCAATTAGTAATAATTACATAATTAGGGTCCAATTTAGGAATAATTACATAAGTAGGGTTCAAATTAGTAATAATTACATAATTCTGGTTCAAATTAGGAATAATTACATAATTAGGGTTCAAATTATGAATAATTACATAAGTAATAATTACATAATTAGTGATCAATTTAGTAATTATTACATAATTAGGGTTCAAATATAGACAACGTATTAGGGTGATGTGTTCGAGTGCTGTGTGGCTCTTTATAGACAACGTGTCTACTTCAAAATCTACCTAACTAGAAGCAATCTTGTATTAGGGTTTATCATTAGATTATTAAGGTTAGCTTTCAAATTTAGGGTTTATTCACTCATTATATTGTAAATATATTGTTCATGCATGGGAGGCCGTGGTGATCGGTCGGGATTTAAAAAAAATTTATATATATTGTTCATGCATGGGAGGCCGTGGTGATCGGCCGGAGTTTAATTTTATTTATATATATTATTGTCATTGGTGTTGTTGGTTGTATACCGTCGGATGTTGACGTGGGTTACGGCGCCGGCCGGGAGGTGTTGTCCCTCCAATAGCGGGTTTTCAAAGTTTTTTTCTAAAAACGTGATAGGGTGTCACGTGGTTTTATTTATGTTTTCAAAATATTTTTCAAAAATGTGACGGTGGTAATTGCTTATTTGGAAACTTGGCGAAGTGACGCGATTCATATAGATCACTTGTTTGAGAATTAATATCAAATAGAAAAATTTGAAACTAAGTTTCGAATTATTCAAATATTCCTTAGACGCGTTTGAGATTTAGTGTCAAATATAGAGTTTGATACTAAATTTCGAATTGTCCCATTTTTGGACAGTTTGAGAATGTGACTTGTAGTATGGTTATCTTGTGTGTAGTTTTTTTTTGTTTTGAAATTTCGGTTTCTGCATCTCTCTAATTGTTCTCGGGTGCACTGAAATTTACGTGCACTACGAGAACTAGGGGGAGATGCTGCCGAAATTTTGAATCTCAGAAAATTGCATATGTAAAGATAATACATACTACTAAAATGTCACGTTCTTAAATGGGATAGAAGCCTTACCAATTATAACTCGAATTCCTCATTCTTCTCGTAATGCTGCCGAAATTTTACCACCTTCTTTAATTCTAGAACACGCTTAACACTCAAAAATCTTAGGATGGTAAATGATCGTAGTTGGATATACAAATGGAATATTTCAAGATTTCTAGAACACGCTTAAGACTAAAAAATCTGACAATCGTGCAATGTTAGGATGAGTTCCGATCGTAGTTGGATGTACGAGCGAATTGAAGACGGCTATTTATCCTCAAAATTCACGGATGGACTTGAGAGTTTTATTAAATTTGCGCAAGCGAATTCCGCTCACAAGGACGGACAAAGACTGAAATGTCCTTGTAATCGTAGCAGATGTAGGAATAGAATCTACCTGGTCGTCGATGAGATTAAGTACCACCTGTCTAATATATACTGGTATTATGTAAAATGCTCGAATTATTATCTAATAATTTTATCAGATGCCGTTGCGTCGAGGATCCGGTAGCGTAGGTCGATCAGATATGGGATCGGCTAATCGTATAGCTGATTTCGACACCGACTACATGGGTCTCGTAGTGATCATCCGGCGATGCAGACCCCGACGCAGACACCGACGTCGCATACACCATCACAGACCCCGTTCGACGCGGGTACATCACGGACCCGACGGCAGTTGGTCGCACCGCAGAGGGGTATGGTTCAGGTTTATATTACAGGGGCGAAGTAAGTAAATCAATGATTTTAAAATTATAATTATCATTATGATTAAATTTTATTCGTCAAAAAATAAAAATATAATTGAATAAGGCTGCACAGCACAGGGGGGAGGGTGTCCACTATACTCCGTACGATCTTTGAGAGGGATCTCCATCCTGCCGGGTGGTGCTATAAGGCGGTCCCTAAGGAGACTAAGGCGTTCTGGTGGGAGATGTTTAAGGTAATTATTATTTTGTGTCCAAATTTGTTAGTATTTACCGTAAAAACACAATCATATGTTTCAATTGAATTGTAATTATTGTTTTATTTTGCAAGAGGTTTGTTACTGGGACCCGGAGGAGTATAGTGAGAAGGACATACGGAAGGTATTTTTTCCGATGATCGGGGACCTTTACGGGAAGAAGCTTAACGAGTATAAGCAGCATATTGCCTCCCATGGTGGTGGTCGACCGGAGTGCCTGACCGAGGAGGTTTTGAGGTAAACGATTTTGTTATGTGTTTTCTTATTAAATTAGAATTTTTTATTTATAGCATATAAATTATATCGTATCTTATATTTCATCCATTCCAACTAGCGCTTGGAAGGTTGAGTAGGATAAGCCCGAGAACAAGGCCAAATCCGAGCAGTGCAGCAAGAATAGGAGGAGCGAGCCTGCTGGGCCGGGGACTAGGATGTCGAAACACACGGGGGGTGCTAGATCTACTATCGACAATGCTTTGGACATAGTAAGTGATTTTAGAATATAATAATATAATATTTATTTGTTTAATTTTAATGTTAATTATTTGAAAATTCTATTTGAATACAGGAGCGGGAGACGGGTGCGCCGGCTACGTGCTACGATCTTTTTAAACGTATGCACAAAAAGAAAGACGGCGCGTGGGTCGATAGGAGATCTACTAATATTAATGTGAGTCTCTTTCTTATTTTTAACTTATTCTTTGATTTAATGTAAATTTTTAATAACGAGTTGTATTTCAGGAGGACTGCGAGCGACATCTGACCCAGGAACAGGAACATGCGTCTTCCCAAGAGGAGAGTAACGAGGTTGACCAGGACCAGGTTTTCCTCAGCGTCTCCGAGTTGAGCAAGAGACGGTTTTACGGCACCGGCGCGTATGGGAAGATGGTGGCTGCTACGAAGGGTTTATTGAAGGGCGGCTCTTCCACCTCCTCCCAGGCTGATAGGAGCCACATGAGAGAGCTCGAGGCGCAGGTCAAGGCTCAGAGGGCGCAGCTCGAGGCGTTGCAGGAGCAGGCAGTCGAGGAAAGGCGACAACGTGTGGAGGAGCAGCGACAACGTGCGAAGGAGCGCCGGCAGCATGAGGGATTTCAGGCGCGGATGAATGCCTAGATGGCACAGATGGCTGAGATGTATGCTCGTTTCCAGCAGCAGTTGCCCCCTCCCCATCAGCAGCAGCAGTACCCCCCTCCCCATCCATAGAACATTTTTACGGTTCATAAAAACTTTGTTACTGTGTCGATCGAACGCATGTAATTATTCTTAAATTTTCAAATATTTTTTATAATAATTTGTTTATTTATTTGTCTTTTCTTTAATTACTTTTTTCAAATTTTTGGGAATTTTAATAATTGAACATGAATTAAAATTAAAACTGAAAATTAAAAATTAATAAAAAAAATTTAAAACCGAGGGAAAATCCCTCGGAAATAGCAAAAATCCGAGGGACAACAAATCCCTCGGTTTTTCTGAGGGAAAAATATTCCCTCGGATTTTTGCTATTTCCGAGGGAAAACAAATCCTTCAGAATATTGATATTTTCGAGGGAAACATTCCCTCGGACTTCCCTCGGAATTCCGAGGGATTGCACGGAGATGTTTCCGAGGGAAAATATCCCTCGGAATTCCCTCGGTTTCATATTTCTGAGGGAAATATTCACTCGAAACAAAATTCCGAGGAGTGTTTTTTCGAGGGAAGATTTTCCCAAAACCGAGGGATTTTCCCTTAAAACCGAGGGAAAAATCCCTCGCAAATTGCGATTTTTTTTGTAGTGGTGAACATTATGAGCCTATTAGATGGTCTATATCGATGTGTGAAAACATATGCTGGATGTAAAATAAATGGTTATAGGTTTCACATAGTCGAGCATGGATCTAACAAATCAACATTGAGCAGTGGAGTCACTAGAGCAGAACATACTTTCAAAATGGGTGACAAAGTATATCTAGAACGGTTAAACCATTCTAGATTTAGCCTTTGTAAAAAAATCATACTTTTTAGAATGGTATTTGCACCCGTTATAAAAGGTATTTTAACCTGTTCTACAAAGTAGTCTTTTGGTTTTATTACTCATCAAATCCGTTCAAAAAAACTAGTTTCTAAAATAGTTATAACAAACCTGTTCTACTTTCCAAAACGGGTTTTAAAGATACTTTTTAGAAAGTATATTTTCCAACACGGGTTTTAGAAGATACCTTCTTGAAAGTATTTTTTAAACAGATTTTTAAAAATACCTTCCACAAAGTATGGTTTTCAGAACGGTTTTATAAAATGTACCTTATTAATAGCGAAGTTTTCCAGAACGGGTCCTACAAGACCATTTTATAAAGTAGTAAAAATTAAAAAAATAATAATTAAATGAAAGTAGGTGCTAACAAATAAACTAAAATCTCAAATACTAATTATGATGAATATATTAATTATTCAACCAAAAAATACACCAAAATTTAATAAAAGCAAGACATTTATCTCAAATAAATAATAATTATAGCAAAACATGTAAGTTAATAACTATTATTTTTAAAAATCCTTAAAACAATCTAGCAGTGGAGTTTAGACGTGTGCTCATCATATCTGAGTGTGCCTCATTCGTGTTAGCATATTAAGAGTTTTAAAGTATGATTCGACTGTAAAACAAGATAAAAGAGGATAAGACTGGGTAGCAAGAACACTGTCCCTCCCAAATAACGGCTGAAACGTACTTGTCTTGATCGTATAAGATAGAATCGTCAGGGGGTCCAGGGTTGGTTGCATAACAATCCACTATATTTGGCAACTTTAAATTTGTTTGAAATGCATGAAAAAAGGACAAGCTTAGTAAATAAATAAAATTACTCGTAATTTTTATTTTTTTTTCAAGTAATTGTTTGCAAGCGAGATGGTTTCCTGGGTTATACAGAATATTAATGTTCTTCACAACGAGATATTCTAATAAAATTTCAGAAACTGTAGATAAACTATACAATTTTTTTTTTCTTTTGCAAATCACTGTCAAATATCAGCGAACAAGTTAGATATCAACGATAATGGGTTTATTGCCAATTTTCAAACACGAATTTAGCAATATTTCTGACAATAATGGGTTTGTCGCCCAGGATTGGATATTCCTGCCCCAATTGTAGACAAACAGCAATAACCAAAAACAAAGGTAAACTTATTCATTGTCCTAGTTAAACATTTTTTTCTTGCATGATTCTATCTAATTAACATTTATATAACTTTTTTTTACTTTTTTTTCTTTTTTTTGTCTTTTTTTTTTTTTTTTTTTTTTGATTTACAGGGAAACAAAAGGAAGCTTGAGTATATGAATGATGGTGTAACTTGTGAAGAACCAGGATTGAATTTTCAAGTACCTGTATTCTATTGTTCACTCCATATATTTTCTCAATTTTTACATTTATCATTTGTATTTATACTTATCTATTTATAATTTGTATCCAGCCTTTGCCAAGTGAAGGTGTAAGTTCCAAAAAATTACCTATTAGAAGTGCAAAAGAAAAAGGGAATGTCCAAGTGCAGGTATTATATTGTTCACTCCATATATTTTCTCAATTTTTATATTTGGCCTCTGTATTCATACATAATTATTTATATTTTGTATCCTGCCTTTGTCATGTGAAGGTGTAAGTTTTAGAATGTTACCTTCTAAAACTGCCAAGGAAAAAGGGAATGTCCAAGTGCAGGTATTCTATTGTCCGCTCCATATATTTTCTCAATTTTTATATGTGGCCTCTGTATTTATACATATATATTTATATTTTGCATCCAGCCTTTGTCATGTG
Source organism: Phtheirospermum japonicum (assembly GCA_014905375.1). Taxonomy (NCBI): domain Eukaryota; kingdom Viridiplantae; phylum Streptophyta; class Magnoliopsida; order Lamiales; family Orobanchaceae; genus Phtheirospermum; species Phtheirospermum japonicum. The sequence continues at coordinate 184,780 of BMAC01000783.1, forward strand.
AAGGTGTAAGTTCCAGAAAATCACCTTTTAAAACTCCCAAGGAAAAAGGGAAAGTCTTAGGGTTGAGGCCTAAGTTGCAGGTTAGTCTCAATTTTAAAGGCTTGCCAATTTTAATCTTAGAATATACATCATATATAATATGTATATATTTGTTTTTGTGGTATAGTAGGCTCACAAGAAGGGACAAGTTATTGAGCCTGTGATTCCCTCTCAAGTTTCAACAAACAAATGTAAAGAAATAGTCCAACCACAACCAACAAAGGCAAAGAAGCAGCAAGTTCAGAAAAATAAGCAACAAGTTCAGAAAATGAAGCAACAAGCTATGTGGAGGCCTCTAGGAAAAAGTTCTGCTACCAAGGATGTTTCATTTTCAACAAGGAACTGTGTGAGTCAGCCTCCTAATAAGCATAAAGTGCATTCTGAGGAGCAGCCCATTTTAGGATCACAATGGGAGCCTATGTAATTTGTAGTTGTGATTTTATTTTGGCTGTTGGTTTTGAATATAGTTTGATGTTGGTTTTGAACTCTAACAAGGCATTATATGCCTCTTTTGACATGTAATCCATAATTTGGATTAGTTTTTGGAAAACTGTAATGGAATTATGCCTATTTTGACATTTTATGTAACCTACTATTGGTAATTGCAGGTAGTAAGGCACGTTGGACCTCTTTGACAGTTAATGAAGTAGTAAACTTGTTATGGGATATTGTAATAACATATTGGGCATATATTTACATTTAGTATGACATTTAGTTGGTGCTTTTTGTAACCTACATTTTCATTGCATAGTCCGTTTTTTTCTTTTCAATAGTAATTATTGTACTACATATTAAATCAGAGTTGCAGTGATGCCTAGACTCATTAAACAATACAATAAGATAATTGGTACATTGTTTCTCATGAACTAGTACAACATAAGCAACGATCAAGTTTAGAATATAATCCATCAAAGTAATCTAAACCGCCCTCAACTAGTACAATTATTGAAACTCCATGGACTAGTACAATCATGCAAGTTTATATATAATCATCATGCAACAAACAAGAGCAGCCCACAACCATCTCTCCTGGGAACACTTGCTTCTGATTTGCTCTTCCAAACTAGTTGCTCGTTTGCGAAGTCCGGGTATAACTTGACAAGCTCGACTGCATATTGGAGGGTCGTCCACACAAGGTAAGTGCAATCTCCAACCTGTGGCAATTAAAAGACCAAATTACAAAATACATATTCAAAACTCATGAAATTACCTCTGAACAACAAAAGAGACAAAATCATATAATCATTTGAACAATTACACTAGTTTCCCAAATATCAAGAATTATTCCCTAGAAATATTAGGGCTTTCATTTCATAACTGAACTAAAATAAAATAAAATTAGCGTTAAAAAAATTGGGCTTTCAATTCACAAGTACACTAAAGTTAGGGGTTTCAAAAAATTAGGGCTTTCATATAATTGACTCTAGAGTTGCACTAAATTCGCAAAAATACAGAAACTATGATTTTAATAAAAATTAGGGCTTTCGAATTAAGAATTAAAATAAAATAAAATCAGGGGTTTCAAGAAATTAGGGCTTTCATATAATCGACTCCACAATTACACTAAATTCACAACAATCCAGAAATTAGGGTTTTAATAAAACTAGGGCTTTCGAAATAAGAATCCCCCAAAACTTAGGGGTTTCAAAAAATTAGGGCTTTCATATAATTGACTCCACAATCACACTAAATTCAAAAAAAAAATCCAGAAATTAGGGTTTGAATAAAAATTAGGGCTTTCGAAGTAAGAATTCCAAAACAAATTAGGAGTTTCAAACAATTAGGGCTTTCATATAATTGACTCCACGATTACACTAAATTCAAAACTAAGGTTTCAATTACTGCAAAACTTACTCCATTTTTTCCGCATGCGGAGTACATATGACCAGGATCAAGGTCACTCCACGAAGTTCTCTTCATAGCGTTCCTCCACAATGGCAGATGTCATCCAGTAGAATTTCTGAGGTTTGTCTCCACATCTTTCTTCAATCTTGAGCCTGCGAATTTAGAAAGAAATTATGAAGTCTGAGATTCAGTCTTCAAGCTTCAATCTTCAGTCTCCACATCTCTATTAATCCCGTCAGTTGTAGGTGCAGAGAGTAAGGTCAATTTTGCCTTTCATCCCATAAGAGAAAAGACAAAATTGCCCTCTATAATGGGGCGTGCGGTTCACGCGTTGGAACCGGTGACATTTTGAATGGAAAATAGACCGGAGTTTGCAAAGAACAAAACCTGCATAGTTCGAGTTGTTAGTAACAACAAGAAAATATATTAGGTGACAAACCATAACAACGCTACAAGTAAAGGTGACAAATAATTTTTTGCCCTCATAATAAACAATATTGCTATAAAAAAGTTATTCTACACCACGAACAAAATTACATTATGCAACCGGGTGGATGTATTTATCACTCACATCTTTTATATTTATCACACGAGTAATGTCTTGTTTATTTATGTCTTGTATATTTAACCACACAACTCTTGCATGTTCATCACATATGATAAATATAAAAGTGATGCGAGATGAATATGAATTTATGATTTCATATTTATTATTTGTCACTTGTATATCATCATCCACTTCTTATATATTCATTAGGTGCATGATTTTGTGCACCCGAATCGATGATATACCAACTAGACAAAATTAAAACTAACAAAAATCTAAAATCAAATCAACATATACTACAAATTCTCATATTATATTATCGAAACGTTTCACAACACGCACAAATCAATACTAAACACTTTCAATATTATCCTCCAAATTTGAACACGAGTTCACTCGACCTAAACAATAAATTATCCGAAGGTAAAATCATATTTAACGCAAAGAATAACCCTTTAGACATGTCAAATGTTAATCGGGAGAACCGCCGGTTCTTATTCTCGATCAATGGTTCGATTAACCGTTGACCACCAGTTTCTAACGGTTGGGTTCTGGTTTGCGAAAACCTTGGACCGTCGGTTAAAAACCCGACGATTTTCATTTTTCACAAAAGGGAAAGTTGCACTTTTTGTCCCGTAAGTTTGACCTCTTTTAATTTTTGTCCTCTAAATATAGGCGGTTCGAAGATTGTCTTGTATCTTAAAAAATCTTCGCGTTTTATGTCCCCACGTGCGCATTTTCGGCGGATTTAAAATTTTCGGACAGGTCGGGGACATAAAATGCGAAGATATTTTAAGATACAGGACAATTCTCGAACCGCCAATATTTAGATGACAAAAATTAAAAGGGATCAAACTTACGGGACAAAAATTGCGATTTTACCTTTACAAAATAAATAAATTAAAAGAAATCAACGGTCGAATTAAATTAATTAACGATAAAAATAGTTCGGTCAACCCCCGATCACAAACCGAAACCAGAATATGGTACAAACCGAACCGAAATCGATTTTTATTTGTTTCGATTACAATTACAACCAAGCCAAATAGACCGATTTGCAACCGCCCGATTTTAACCGATTTCACACATCCAATGTCCTTAGCAAAGCCCAAACTAGTGGAAATCTAACCGAACTTCTTATGCATGATCTTAAGTCAACCAGTAAAATCTTGTTGGCCTTGATTTGTTATTAGACAAACCAAATTTGAACACATTTCTCGGTTCGACAAAATATGAAACTCGACTAATTTATAAGAAAAGACATAATATGTGTAAAGATACAAAACTTATTAAGGTCAATTTGTATTTGCTAACGTTGTACGATTTTATTTCAATTAGTGATCTTACAAAGCTCAAATAAAATTTTAACAAACGTGAACGGTATGGACCAAAACATCTCACTTGAACAAGTTGATCTGTGTTCTGTGAAGGGTCCCAAAAGCGCAATACGAATACGCGTTTATGTATTTGCAAATTGCAATAAAAGGGTCAGTTATTAATCTCACGTAGATAAAAAATGACCGTCCCCTTAATAACTTAATCCGAGTAGTACCTTGTGCTCTAGAGGGAGTACATTCATCTGGAAATACCAAACCTATCCTGGCATTATATAAATTCCCCAATTTTTTAACCACCCATCTGCATTTATATATCACTGTCGCCTAAGGAACAAAAAATAACCCTCACACAAATCCAAATTTTCCTTTCTGATTATCTCTTTCTCTAAAATACACGCACATATTGATATACCTACACCCTCTCTAGATTTTCTCTCTCTAAAAAGCTTATTTCCCCTTTCATCTTCCGGGTATCATCGGACAACACTGGTAGAATAAATTCAAATCGAAACCAACGATTCGTCGATTTTACTATCCCCATTCGGTTTTCGCCTCTTGCGCGTCAAATTAGCGTGTTCCAAACCGAATCAAATTTCGTGCACAAAGCCTGCCCCAAACGGTATCGTTTTTGAAACCTATATTTTCCCGCCGCCGCCGCCGGCTTTACTGTGGGTTCGCCCGATAACCAGTCCTCCGGTGATTTGGGAGTTTAAACCTCCCCCTTCTCACTGGAATTACAGAAATACCCTTGACCGAATTTAGCGATTTTTTTCCCTCGCTTTTATTTTCTGTGTGCGCCAAGGTTAGTCTCTTCAATAGAATTAAGCAATCGGCTTACAAATTCTAACCCATATCCCATTTTCGTTTCGATTAGGGTTTTCTCCGATGTAGATTTAGGGTTTTTTGAATATGAATTACAGTAAAGAGAAATTATGGCTTTACAATAGTCGATTCTGAGTCCTAAGCAACCGATCCATATACTTTGCTGTAGAATCTGTTAAATCCTTCATACTAAATTAATGTGTCATGTCAGAATATTTTAAATCTGTTTCAAAACTCTGTTTGCTCATTGTCGTTTAAAGTTTAGTCGTGTTTTTTATATTTGGCTATACAACTCACTGCATGGTGTAAAATTTGACGTGAATAGCAGAGGCCTTCGGAGGGAGTTATTCCAGACGGTAACACGTTCTCCAGTTGCTGAGTTGCTTTCCAGTTCTGCAAACACTTCCATGAGAAGAACAGTGCATGGCGTTTTTCAGAAATTTTTCGAATGAAGCAGAAGAACAGATTGCACTGAATGAGAGAAGCAATTCACAGCAGCAGACCATGAATAACAGCCGATTTCAGGATAATGTTGATACCACTAATGAGGAAATGGAAGATCCTACACATAGTCATAATAATGGAGAAGATAGTAAAGATAATACTGGGATAGGAGATGCTCAACCTCCTTCGAGGGGCACAACTATGGGTGGGAAGTGGGGTTCAACATTTTGGTCAGATAACCAGTCCGCAATGACGTCTCACGGGGCATCAGATTCGGGGGAGGAGTCTAAGAGTGGGTCGGAATATAAAGGCTCTGATGGGGAGGAGGAGTCTGATGGAGCAGAGGATCGGATGGAGTCTGAAAATGATGACATGCCACATAAAAAAGTTGTTGGGAAGGGACATCGAATTGTTCCTGCTGAGGATATGCTGTCTGATGAATATTATGAGCAGGATGGTGATGATCATTTTAGAGCAATGAACCGACCAAGTGGGTATAATTCGAAGCAGCCGTCTCAGCTTGCTGCTCCTAGTAGTGTCTCTAGGAAATCAAGGGGGTTGAAAGCCAACAATTACGGCGATGAAGATGCCGATTTTGAAGAAGATGATGACGAAGAAGATGGTAACTTCTGTTTTGCTCTGTCCACCCTTTAATACTGTTTTTATCAGTTCAGTTTTTTTCATATGCCATAAAGTTTGCAGATGAGCTCTTTGGTTTACAATCTGGTTTTGTATTAAAATTAGCTTGTCTTTGTGCTTGCAGAGGATGATCCTGAGGATGCTGACTTTGATCCTGATTATGGTGCGGGAAGCGGGCGCAGTGGAATCAAGGTTTTTTGATTCACTTCTATAGTCTTGAATTGTTGGCATAGCTGCAAAATGTCACATGGTGTATACTCTGTTTTGAGTGAGTTCATTTAGAGTGTGTATTACAGTTATTTGAGTTTAGGCTTTTTGATGTTGTGGCATTATTTTGGTTGTTTGCTAGGTAATAGTATCCTCTCTGACTTTCTGTTGTATGGTGTCATTGAACATTTTGATGATTAGGTACTGATAGACTGCCTTTGATGGGCCATTTTTACCAAAGTTTGTTTCATGGTTCGTGGGAATTTAGAGTTTTAGATTGCACGAATTGCTAAGCCTTAAAGGACACAATACCTAGATAATTCAGCACTTTTGAGTTGAACTTTTGCAACTGGGATGTTTTAGTTTGGATGTGTGTTTATAGAAAACAAGTGGAGATTTTTTTGTCTTTTAAAAATGGTTCATATTTGATATATGCTGCCTCATGGGTCTTATAGGACAAACATGAACTTGATTTCATTAAAAAAAAAAACGAACATGAGTTTACAGTATGCATTTGTTCTAGCGTTTAGGGAAGTGCCTTGTCATGTATCACAGCTTCCAGAACATCGGGGTGGTGGTCCAAATTATTGCTCCCACCCCTCTCCATGCCAGATGAAATTTATATGTTTTCAATTAATAGTGTATGTTGCATCAAGTTCCATGATTTCTCTGTGTGTGTGCGCGCGTATCTGAGTCAATACAAGTACTCCCATCCTCGCGCAAGTGCTCTCACCCTTCTCCCAGATAGACAACCCTTGTAAGCGGGCGATTTCTCATATGTTATTTTTGATTTTAGGTGATTTATTTGGATGTTGATCTCTTTGTTCTTAATTTTTAGGTTTAGTTAGTATAAACAAGCCTGGCTTCTTATTGCAAAACTTTTAACAACATTTATTGTGGTGAGCATATGCTCCATTCGGGGATTGAGTAGATGATTTTTCCTATGTTGTATGTGAACTTAAGGAGACTATTTTTTTTTTAAAATTAATGTACAGGATAGAGATGATGATTGGGATGCCGAGGCATCTGATGATGAGGATAACGTTGATGATGATGATTTGGATATATCAGATGATGATGATGTCTACTCGAAGAAGAATAGGGCCAAACAATCAGGTAAGAGTGGTCGTAATGTGAAGTCTACAAGGGAATTCAAACCAATTGTATCATCCACTCGGCGAAAGAAAGCTAGAACTTTCTTTGAGGAAGATGAGGAAGAATCTTCTGCTGAGGAGTCGGAAAATGATAGTGATGAGGATTTTAGAAGTACAAGGAGAGGTGGACCAGTCCGCAAGAAGAATGGCGGTCGATCTGCTTCTGGGAATAGCAGGAAAAATGAATTGCGATCTTCAGGACGTTCAGTGCGGAAGGTATCATATGTTGAGAGTGATGAAAGTGAAGATATTGACGACGGCAAAAAAAAGAACCAAAAGGTGTGTTTTGCCCTTAGATTTTAATTTCGCTCTGGAATGCAGGTCTGATTGTAATCTTACTTCAGTGTATCTTCTTCTTAAGAGAAATATGTTCTGGTTTGATACTACTGATTTGTGTGGTGTGCCTTAGTTCATTGGTGCTATTTGTGTCTTGAACTATGGTGAATGACCCTATGATTCTGGTTTCTCTAGTGACACAGTAGATGTAGGAATCTGTATGTTTTTGGCGAAGTGGTTGCTTGTGGGGAATCCTCAATAGAAGTAGTTGAGCAACATTGTCTTCTCTTTTAGATTCTTAGGGAGTGTAAATTACTTATGAAAAAGCTTTGCAACTCCAATAGTGTGTTTTTCATCCCTTTTTCTGGACACACAAACCGAGGGTGGGTGTTTAATTTCATTGGAGTTGATCCATGTCTTTGTTGGAAAATCTTTTTCTGCAAAACATGTGTTTGTATTAAAAAGCGAGGTAGAGAGAGAAAGAAGTGAGTGAGTTGGTTATTCTATCAAGTGTAGGGCCCACATAAAACAATGAAAATGTTTTTTTTTTGGTTGGGGTTGCTCCTAGTACATTATTCTTTCTCACATTTTATAATCACCAATCACATCCAGTTACCGTCTTATAAAAGTTATATCACATCAATTGTTATTAGTACTCATTCATCTCATATCCAATCACACCCCTAATTCAGTTTTTTTTCTATAAATACAGTTCGGCTATTAGTGATTTTTTTTCTGCGAAACAAAATTTCAAGCGCAATCACCGTCTTACCATTTTGCATTTTTGTTTCTTTTAATATAGTTCAGCTATTATTCTCCAGTGATTTTTTTTCCGTTTCTTTTATAATTATTTGACCCCTTAATTTGTGCTAAGATGTTCTGGTGTTGATTGTTTGGTAATATTTCTGTCTAAAAGGAGGAGATCGAAGAAGAAGATGGGGATGCGATTGAGAAGGTATTGTGGCATCAACCAAGGGGCACTGCTGAAGAAGCTTTAAAGAATAACAAATCAACTGAGCCTTTGCTGTTCAGCTATTTGTTTGACTCAGAACCAGATTGGAATGAGGTGGAGTTTCTAATAAAATGGAAAGGCCAGTCGCATTTACACTGTCAATGGAAATCATTTTCTGAGCTGCAAAATGTAAGTTATTTAATCCTGAAGTCAGGCATCAGACAGAGGGTTAATTAACAATCTTGTTCACACCAGTAGTATGGGTTGGAAATGTAACCTTTACATCTCTCTACCTGTGACAAGGAGAAACTGATATTCTCATGTGTTTTTTCAGCTCAGTGGTTTTAAGAAGGTTTTGAATTATACCAAAAAGGTGACGGAAGATGTAAAGTATCGGAAGATGGTGTCCCGGGAAGAGGTAAGACAATTATTTTTTTTGACAAATCTTTGAAATTTAGTTTGAGAATGTGTAAGCATGTGCAAGATCTCTCTGTAGTGTGTCCAGCTGTGTGCTTGTATACCTACTAAGCATTGTACGAGGCATGGTGTTCTTCTCAGAATTATGGATGCGATCTACATTGAATATAAGTAATATCTGTTATATACGTGGAAGGCTATTGCTTACTCTTGAAGTTGTAAGAATAGCTAGCTTATAAGTTATATTATAGATGTTTTGAAGTTGTGAGTCTTTGATGGAATGAAAGAGTTGTATGTGATTAGTGACTGGAGACTGTTGATTGCAAGGTTATGTATTTAGTGTGGCCTTGTGAGCCTGGGCACAAGCTTCTAAGTTAACACGAGCTTGAGTCATCCAATGGCTTGCTCATAAATTATGATTGAGAGCCTGAGCACTTAATCATAGACTAATTACAAAACTTTATTTTGATTTTTTTGAGAAGATGATGAAATTTGGTATTTAGGTGAAAAAATTGCTGATTTTCATAAAATTAATTGTTTGTGGACCTATTCCACCAAAATTATTTCCTGATGGGTGTTACTATTCTGCTAAATGGCTCACCTGAAATGGCTTTGTTGTTTTTATCCTTTTTTCGTATATATGATGAGCTTGGCCTGTTATATGAATCTTTGCAGCATGCATTTGCACATGAGGGATATTTTCTTAATCATCCTGTTGTTACTTGAGGTTTTGGGGACGACTGTAGTTCATAAAATTTGATGAATTTGGAACTTTAAACTAACAGAATGGGAAGAAAAAAATCCCCCAAGAATGTATGCATTTTTTTGGAATTTACCCCCTAAAGTATTTTTTGTTCTACTTAGGCTCCTGATTTTATTGATTAATTTTCGATTATTCAATGGCTAACTAATGATTAATTTATATCATAATGATATCAAAACAATTCAACTCGAATAATGTTATTATACGAATTACATAATTCTTAATAATAAACCATCAAAAATCATGTCAAAACAATTAAACTTTAACAAATGTTATTATACGAAAGCAATGATGTTCATTAAGTAACTATGCCTAATTTGTTTCTCGAATGACAAGTTATATTTGGAACTTTAATCTAAAGCACCTTTTACTAAGATCAATGTATAGGGTTCCAAACCTGCGCTGGAAATACACGCTTTTCTTGAGGGATCCTGCAACAAGATGTGCAACTCTTCGGCTATTGGAGGTCCTAATAGGACGACTATGCTTTATTCGTTTCTTGAATGACAAGTTATAATATCTGCTTGATGAATTTTTGTTGTTATTTAACCCAGTCACCGGAATGTGGACTTTCTGGAACTGAAACCAATATGAGAGCACCCCCCCCATCATCAAGCATTATAGATTCTCGAACTTGCATATTTTTCTTCATGTTGCCCTGTGTTGTCAATTGTCCTTATCTCACAATGAAGACATGAGAAATTTCGTTTCTCTACTAGTTCATGATGTTCAGTTGTCTTATCACATTTGCAATCTTTGACTTTGTCATATTTGAATTAGATTGAGGTCAATGATGTCAGTAAGGAAATGGACTTGGATATCATCAAACAAAACAGCCAGGTTTGTTTTCTGATGTCTCTTTCTTTTTCGGTTTGTTTACCTTTTGAATCCATGCTCCTGATAAAACCCTTTTTGATGGGTCTGGGTAATGCATACTCAGGTGGAGAGAGTGATAGCAGATAGACTCATCAAGGATAGTTTGGGTGATGTTGTCCCAGAATATCTGGTCAAGTGGCGAGGACTTTCTTATGCTGAAGCTACTTGGTAACTTTAATATTTGATTATATATGGTTTAGTTTGCTTCCCTTCTTCTAGTATGATTTGATCTGGGTTAATGTATATCAATCTTTGAGACATTGTACCTTTAAACGGTGTCTGCCGTAGGCTGAATGGGAATTTAATTTACTGGCAAATTGATATAATAAATTGGAGCTTAAATTTTATTATTTGTTATGTCTTGTAGGGAGAAGGATACTGATATTTCGTTTGCCCAAGACGCTATCGACGAATTCAAGGTATCACTCCTGTGACTTCTGTCTTTGCCCAATGCATGTTTGGTGACCTTCAGGGGGTCAACTGGGTTATTTCAGTTTTACCATGCAGATAACCATGAGTCACTTGTTTTTCGGATAAACTTGATGAAAATCCTCTTTAAGCTTTTTTTGCCCCTTCTGTTTTGTTTTTTGGCTAATCCAAATGAAGACTTGCATTTGTCAAATGACAGCATGTTGGAAGTGCTGTTCTTCATTTCTTGCTATGAAGTCATGTGCATTCGAATATTTTGTATTAAGTCATTGTTTCATGGTATGGTCCTTACTGGGTTTAGGAAGCAAGAAAATGGGAACATTTTCCGGCCCTCTTTTTTATCTCTGTTCATACATATTTAGTTCACGAACAGAGATTTGTTTTCAGAACTGCAATGGGTCTACTTGTGGGAGTCTAGTTTGAAAAAATATTATCAAGTTCTTTAGCTGTTGAAGCATAATATTTTTGAAAGATAAGTCGCTATTTTGTTTAATATTCCTTTTGCTTTCTATATTTTGGGCTATGTAGAATTTTTTTCTTCTTCTGGAAAATCAGATATGTAGGTTTCAAGTTCCACATAATATTTTGTCCTGTAATGTTCTCATTGCTTTTGAGAATGAGGAAGTGGAATGATCTGGCTTTCTTGGAGAACTAATTCGACTTTTAGCAAATGGGACTCATTTGTTCAAACTTTACCTTCAGCATATATATACTGCATATGCAATAATAGTAAATAATTACTTGGAATACTCTAAAACTTGCACTTAGATTCCAAAAATAGATACATGCATGTATAAGTACACATATGTTGCTGGTGAGCTCTATAAAAATATAACGTGAGGCTGAACTCTTCTCATTAAGTCCGAGAAATGCATTATATTCATTACTTACCAATTGCTGTGTGATTTTGGTTGTGGTCGGTTGGTTGGGGCGGTTTTGTTGTGTTTGATTTGCATCGAGAGAGTTGGTGAGTAGTATGAAATTGCTTACCTTGTGTAAGAGTGGCGATTTTGAAAACATGAGATTAAAGATTTGTTTCTTCGTGGGAACTGGGATGTTATAACATATGATAGACTCACGATTCTCTTGTGAACCAATACTTAAGTTTATTTTGGAAGTGAAGGCGTTTTAAATGAGCTTTTTGGTGATGAAATGTTAGTTTTGTAATATTGAACTTATTTGTTTACCTCCGCAAGTTTTATGTGCTACCTTTGCATGTGTTCATGATCTAGTTTTATTTGGCTCAGTTGTATTTGCTGCTTCATTTCACCATTAGCCGAGTCTTTCCCTTCTGTGCATGGTAGATTTCTTAGGCTGTTATTTTAAGTATGCATAAGCTTATCAACACCATGGTCCTCTTGTGGGAGCAGGCACGGGAAGCCGCGTCAATGGTTCTTGGAAAGACTGTTGATTTCCAGCGCAAGAGAATCAAAGGTTTGTAATTACTCCATATAAGTTTACCTGGTTGGATGAATTTTATTTTCCATTTGTGGTCTATGCATTTATTGTAACAGAGTAATAGGTGGGCAAACTATTAACACATATCGGAAATAGAACTTGTCCTTGTTTTTTCTTTAAGTTGCTTTGCTTTATCTAATATCGTTTACCTAGCGATCATTCTTATAAACTGTATCGAAGATTTTAGACCTGGTCCCACTTGATAATGGTTTCGTCACCTCTCAGGAAGTCTCAGGAGACTTGATGAACAGCCGGAGTGGTTGAAAGGGGGTAATCTTCGAGATTATCAGCTTGAAGGACTTAACTTTTTAGTTAACAGGTGTGGGTTTGGTTCTAAGTGGATCTTTTTTTGAACTAATCGGCGTTACTTGCAAACCAAAGCAGTACTGATCAGTGGCTCTTTTGCAGCGCAGCTGGAAAAACGATACCAATGTAATTTTAGCTGATGAAATGGGCCTTGGTAAAACTGTGCAGTCAGTTTCAATGCTTGGTTTTTTACAGGTATTTTATATTGTTAACCATCTTTAAAATTCCTCGATTAATAGTTACTCATTTGTGTTCATTTTCTCAGAATGCTCAGCAAATTCAAGGACCATTTCTTGTTGTTGTTCCTCTATCTACCTTGTCGAATTGGGCAAAAGAATTTAGAAAGTGGTTGCCTGATATGAATGTCATTATATATGTTGGAACTCGTGCTAGCCGTGAGGTAGGTGCCATTTTCTCTCTCTTCGAGATATATTTGACTCAGGGATTTGATGCACTTTTTAGCTTATTCTCTTAAGAGTATTCTTCCATGCTTCTGTTAATAAATTATAATTCATTAGCAGAAATCATGAGCACGAACATTTTGCAAATCAACTTAAAAGGAAGTGGTTTCCTTTTTCTAAAACTGAAAGTAGATAATTAGGATCCATCTATTGTTCAATTCTCCTATACCCATTACTGTGTCACCATACATTGTTATTCTTCGAATTTAGGTTTTAATATGCTCTTTGTTTTTGGTTTATGCAATTTTTTGGTTCTATATTAACGTACTAGGATGTACTTGTGCTATACACCTTCTCATTTGGGGGCTTCACCGATCTGTTCTGTATGAGAGGGCTGAAAATGTGATTTTAACTGTCCATTGTGCCAATGCACAAACTTGTTGGAGTCAGTTTTGGGCAGTAGGAATTGTGAAATCAATCAGACATGTTACTCTTCAACTTAATGTCAGGGTGCATGTCCATTTTTAAATGTCCCTTTCGGTTGAATCAGAAAGATCTGTTTGGTGTTATCGTTGGGAGATAGTGTGCATAACATTCATATCCCTATTTTGTGTGATGGGTTTTCAACTTTTTCTTAAGGAGGGCAAGCTCTAATGAAAATTAATTGTTTCGTTCATCTGCAACATTATGGTAGTTTGTTTGTGTTTTCTCCATTTACTTATTTGGTATTTTTTGGTTTTAATCTTTTAAAATTCTCAGTTGGTTTCCCTTGTGAGAAATTTAGCAGATTCTTATCTCCATTTTGTTTTCTCTCTTTTAAAGTAATGATCTCCATCTATTTGCAGGTTTGCCAGCAATATGAGTTTTACAATGATAAGAAAGCAGGCAGGAATATAAAATTTGATGCTCTTTTAACCACGTATGAGGTATTACTGAAGGATAAGGCTGTCCTATCGAAGATTAAGTGGAACTATCTTATGATTGATGAAGCACATAGGTTAAAGAACAGTGAGGCATCTTTGTATACGACATTATTGGTATGATGAGGCTTCAGTTGGATCTTCTGCTCTTATTCAGTGTAGTTTTAAGTTGCTTGTGTCTTGAGAACGACTATATTATGTTTTCAGGAATTCAGCACGAAGAACAAGTTGCTAATTACTGGCACTCCCCTGCAAAACAGTGTTGAAGAGCTATGGTGAAATGTTTTATGAATTAATTTATTTTGTATATAATGTTGCCCTGATTAGAAATTGACCATCTCTTGAGTCTAAATCCACATTTTTTTTTTGTGGTTTATAATACTTGGGAAAAGAAACTTACTCCTTGCTCAGGAAGTTTTATTTATAAGTTGCTACTTTTAAGTTGCTTAGGAAGTTTATAGTATAGTCGTGTATTTATTTGCTGTGAAAGTTGCAGAATTACTTCTTGTATTTATCTACTATGCAAATTGCAGGGCTTTGCTTCATTTTCTTGATCCCGACAAGTTTAGAAATAAGGATGACTTTGTCCAGAGATACAAGAATCTTAGTTCGTTCAATGAAATGCAGGTATTAGTTGTTCCTTAATTTGTTGGTCTCGAATTCACCTCATCCTTTTTCTATTTTTTTTAAGATTGATTTTTTTGTTTAGTAGTGAATCTTTGTTTTTCAATTTATGTAGCTTACCAATCTTCACATGGAGTTGAGACCTCACATTCTCAGAAGAGTCATAAAAGATGTAGAAAAGTCTTTGCCTCCTAAGATTGAGCGCATCCTCAGGGTTGAGATGTCCCCACTGCAGAAACAGTGAGTGCTTTTTGATTCCAAATAATGCCTACATGAGTGATTATTAGTTTTATGTTTCCTAAGTTAATTTCCCGATGAACTTCTTTAAGGTATTATAAGTGGATTTTGGAACGCAACTTCCAGGACTTGAATAAAGGAGTCCGTGGCAATCAGGTTTGATTCTTTTGCTCTTCTGAAGTCTTCGAGGTAGATTGTTGTCGTTAAGCTATCTGCTGAATTTGAAAGGAACCATTACTTTGTTATCTGGTTTGGTTCCATGCTTTCATTTGGTAGTGAACCAACAATCTATTATCATCAATTCTGGGAAATGACTGCTTCATGACCAGGATGGGAAATTAGTTCTGTCCTATCAGTAACAAAATTCCTTTAGTTGGAGTATGCATGCGGCCTGATGGATCTTGTTGATGATGCTCTTTTTATCTCTGAATGCTTCATCTACATGAGAAAAACAAGTGCTGGCTGAAACTTTTATCTTAATCTTGTCCGAAAATATTATGCAGGTTTCACTTCTAAATATCGTGGTGGAGTTGAAGAAATGCTGCAATCATCCATTTTTATTTGAAAGTGCTGACCATGGTTATGGTGGGGATACAAATATCCTTGGTAGCACTAAACTGGAGCGAATTATTTTAAGTAGCGGGAAGCTGGTCATACTAGATAAGCTGCTTGACAGATTGCATGAAACAAAACACCGTGTGTTGATATTTTCTCAGGTTTGCATGTTCTTTACCATTATGATAGCTAGGTGGTCTCTTAGTGCAATCTCAGATTGCTGTTTCCTTTTGTGTGATGTTTATCTTGTTTACCGGCAGATGGTTAGGAACTCATGTAGAATATATTGGACCTTTTAGAAGTGTAGAGGATGAGTATGAGAAAATGTGTGTATTTTACTTTTCAACTTTGTGCATGTCAGTTATGAAATTTCAATGCTGAAGAATATATTTAATTTTCCTTGGCCCATCCGTGGGGAGATTGGGAAATGCTTGGAGCTTGCCACACTTGCAAATTTGGCCTGCCATTATTTTTCAAATATCGTTTTGGTTGGCTGATGGCTCGAACTTGTAAACTGTGTTTCATGTTACCTAAGTGATATTGTATGTATGCAAACCTTTTAGCTCTTTGAAGTACAAAAGAAAATTTGCTTTGGGAGTAGCTTTTCTTCAGAAAGTGAATTTAGCTGTGTTACACTGAAGCCACTTTTAAAAGTTGATGATTTTGCTATTTTAATTTCAATGATTGTAATGTCAGCGTAATTTTGTGTTGCAACATTGCCTAATAATCCTGCTAATAGGTGATATAGAGTAAGCAGTGGATTGTTACTTTTTCATTTGAACTTGGAAGAAATTCTGCCTTAGTTTCTTTCATTTGTCTGAGTGTATGATATAATTAATCAGTTTTATATGATCACAGATGGTTAGGATGTTGGATTTACTGGCAGAGTATCTATCTTTCAAAGGATTCCAATTTCAGAGACTTGATGGTAGTACAAAAGCCGAGTCACGTCACCAGGCCATGGATCATTTTAATGCTCCTGGTAGTGAGGATTTCTGTTTTCTTCTATCTACTCGTGCTGGTGGCTTGGGTATTAATCTTGCAACTGCGGACACTGTTATCATATTTGATTCAGATTGGAATCCGCAAAATGACTTGCAGGTTTGCAGCATATGCTTCTCATCGCCCTTCTCAGGTTTCTTAAAATCTGTATTGCTCATCATGTCGTTTTAATTGCCTTACCTTTTTAATATTGGTAAACAAGGCAATGAGCCGAGCTCACAGAATTGGCCAGCAAGAAGTAGTTAACATCTATCGGTTTGTTACTAGCAAGAGTGTTGAGGAAGATATCTTGGAGCGCGCAAAGAAGAAAATGGTATGATGTACTGCAAAGACATCTCACATGCATGATTGTATACTTTTCATTTTCATGGGTAACAATCATAGAAATTTTATTTTCATTGCATGAATAATTTAAAGCAGATATTTTACTCCTTATAGTGTTTAAATAATTTGAAACTTGTTGTTTCCATCCACATGTTACTTGGATTTATGGAGTTTGCTCATTTGAAGTTGGTGGATAGTTCTTCTCCAATTTCTTCACTCTATCATGTTCCTTTATAGGTTTTGGACCATTTAGTTATTCAAAAACTGAATGCTGAGGGCAGACTGGAGAAAAAGGAAGCTAAAAAGGGAAGTTCTTTTGATAAAGTAAGTTTATACGAAGATCTTACATCTATATCTTACGTCTCTACTATATAGATTATTAATGTGTGCCTTATGCAATTTTTCCATATTGAATCATACGTTTATAATATTTGGTTGTGTAGAATGAGCTTTCAGCAATTTTGAGGTTTGGGGCCGAAGAACTTTTTAAGGAAGACAAAAATGATGAAGAGAGCAAGAAAAGGCTTCTCAGTATGGATATTGATGAGATTCTTGAAAGAGCAGAAAAGGTTGAAGATAAAGCAACTGAAGGAGAGGAAGGCCACGAATTATTGAGTGCTTTTAAGGTCAGATAGCATGACTCTTTTGTTGAATAATAGGCTAAACATTTCCATTTCCAGTTGATCATTAAGCATATGCTTTATAGCACTGAAAAGACAGTGAGATGCCACTCATCACCCATAAAGCGTTTGGTGGTTGTTTGTTAACTATTTTCATTTCTTGATGCTTGCTGTATTTTATTTCTAATTGATGCCCTTCTGATCTGTTTTTTCTTCCATCTGCAGGTGGCCAACTTCTGTGGTGCTGAAGATGATGGAACCTTTTGGAGCCGGATGATAAAGCCAGAAGCTATTGCACATGTAGACGTAAGAATTTACTCTGATGGATTGAAGTTTCTTCTATGAGTAGTTCTATTTGATAAGTTCTTTTGGTATTCCTTTTTTTGTTTAGGATGCTTTAGCTCCCCGAGCAGCACGAAATAATAGAAGTTATGCAGAAGCTTTACCACCTTTACCGCCTGAGAGGATTAATAAAAGGAAGAAGAAAGGAGTTGAACCTCAGGAAAGAATGTCAAAGCGACGGAGAGCAGATACTGTTTACTCTCTTCCTGTGCTTGAGGGTGCCACTGCTCAAGTGAGAGGATGGTCATATGGGAATTTACCAAAAAGAGATGCAACTCGATTTTTTCGTGTGGTAAAGTCACTTCCTCAGTAGTTTAGACACGGCGTGAAGCATAACTGAGGCACACAAAACTGTCATTTGTATCTAATACCTTTTTCTTTGCCATCATGGGTGTCATTCTTTTCGTATTTCATTGATGGAAAATTTAGACTTTTATCACTTTAATCTTTGCAAGTCTTAGCATGGTTTTCTCTGGTGATTTATTCCCTCAACATTGAGGTTCCTAACTTGGCTGGCTAAGTAATGTCCTTAGATATGAGTGTTTTCGGATCAACGCTTACAATCTGATCTAAGTTTTGTGCAAGTAAACAGTTTTGTTGCTATGTGTATACATGCTGTAAGAAAGCATACTAGTTTGGTGAGAAAATATATCTGATATATTTTAATAGTGGAGGGAGAAGAAACAACGGTTCTACTGGATGAAGGGATTAACACCTTCAAGGAAGTAATTAGAATATAACCAAAATTTATTCTTCTCCTGATACCTATGGCCTCAATGAAGAGAAAATATTATTGATATCTCAATACAAGGCCAGTGAACTGAAATTTAGCGCTAGGCTTTAAGAATTTATTCCAAGTACTATTGTGACTTGTGAGATGTTGGAACATTAAGTCCAAAGTGGACTTTGTTTTGGTTTATGTGGATTGTCTTCTTCTGAGCTGAATATTTTAGGTTTTCCTGTTTGAAGTTTCACTTTTTCTTCATTCGTTTGCTTGCGCATTTTAGTTGAGATACTTACTTTACTGATGCTGACCTAAATTAGGTTAAGAAGTTTGGAAATGATAGTCAAATAAGCTTGATAGCTGCTGAAGTTGGTGGAATTGTTGAAGCTGCTCCAATTGATGCTCAAATTGAGCTCTATGACGCCCTAATTGATGGTTGTAGAGAAGCAGTTAAAGGAGACACCATGGACCCTAAGGTTTGTTCTTTTGTTATCCATATGATTCTCTATAGAGCTAGAAACAATGCAGTTGTGGCAGCTGAACTTGTTATACTATTCCATTAGGGTCCGCTTTTGGATTTTTTTGGTGTGCCTGTAAAGGCTGATGATGTGTTAAGTCGCGTTGAAGAACTTCAGCTCCTTGGCAAGCGAATTAGTCGGTATGAAGATCCTATTTCCCAATTCAGAGCACTTGCATATCTCAAACCATCAACATGGTCGAAAGGTTGTGGCTGGAACCAAAGTAAGTACACTTTTCCTTTTATGTGCATCAATTTTTCTGTGTTGCCATTATCATATTTCTAGTCATTACTGCCCTCATGGGCAGCTGGGAATGTATGATGTTGTGGTGAAAATATTAATGTGCTTGTGTTGCTATTGTTGGTTGCACAATTTGTCACTCTTGGATATCATTAGAGGATGATGCTAGGCTGCTGATTGGGATTCACTATCATGGATTTGGCAACTGGGAAAAGATAAGGTTAGATGAAAAACTTGGTCTTACTAAGAAGATTGCTCCTGTGGAACTTCAACATCACGAAACTTTCTTACCACGTGCCCCCCAACTGAAAGAACGAGCTTCACAGCTTTTAGAAATGGTAAGCTGAATCTATCAGTAATAAATTGTCCCAACACCCATGAAGTTGATAGTGAAACTCCTGTTTTGTTTTTTATAATTTGACTTGTGCTTTGATTGTAGTAGGAGTACATTCCAGAATAATTTATCTCCAAATTTGTTGGCTATCTTTGATTTGGCTGCGTAATCTGTTTTCAGGAAGTGGTAGCTGTTGGTGGAAAAAATTCTACTGTGAAAGCTGGCCGTAAGAATGCGAAAAAACAGAAAGAAACAATGATTTCATCACGTGGAAAGGGGAGACAAGGAAAACCTGGTTCTCCTGGTGCGAATGTTCAGCCGACCAAAAAAAGACCTCCAAAGTCGCAGAAGGTTGAGCCTTTAGTAAAAGAGGAAGGTGAAATGTCTGATAATGAAGAAGTTTACGAACAGTTTAAGGAAGTGAAGTGGATGGAGTGGTGCGAAGATGTTATGCTAGATGAAGAAAAGACTCTGAAGCGTCTTCAAAAACTGCAGTCAACTAGTGCTGATCTGCCTAAGGAAAAGGTGGCACATCTCCTCTATTTCTTAATTTGCGCTGGTTATCTCAATAGTGTTTTAACTTTTCTCCTAATTTGCTACCTTGTTAGGTGCTTTTGAAGATACGGAATTACTTGCAGCTTATTGGTCGAAGAGTTGACCAAATTGTTTCGGAGTATCAGCAGGAGTCTTATAGGCAAGAAAGTATGTAATATTATTCTAACAAACCTTGTGCATTTTCCTTGCAATTTCTCAAATTGTTTTTAGTAAGGGACAAAAAAGGAGAAAAAAAAAACACTAGGACAATAGTTAAACAAAGATTGAACCTTTTCTTTTCTTTTTTTTTTGTAAAATTAATTAAAAAATATGTTCTACCGACCTTTTCTTTTGGGCAGTGGTTTATTGGTTTTCTTTTAATATTTGCAGAGATGACCACAAGATTATGGAAATATGTATCTACCTTTTCAAATTTGTCTGGCGAGGGACTTCAACAAATTTATTCTAAACTTAAACAGGAGCAGCCGGCAATTGGTGTGGGACCATCCCACATCAACGGTTCTGTTTCTGGGCATCAAGCCGCACCGTTTAGGGATCTTGACGTGGGCAAATTTGAAGCCTGGAAACGAAGAAAAAGAGCCGAATCTGATGCTTCTCATACTCAGCAACCACATCAAAGACCGTCAAGTAATGGGCCGTGGTTACCCGATTCAAACACTTCTGGGATTCTGGGCCCACCGCCGTCCGACAGCAGACAACAATTCAGTAATGGGAGGCCTTACAGGACACAACAGGCTAACTTTCCTCCAAGGCAGGGTTTTTCGTAAATATTGAATATTTGGGAATGACTGAAGGCCAGATTGTTGGGAACCATGGAAAATACAAGCTTTGCTTTGAAGCATTATGTCAGAGTTTTAGTGTTATTTGAAGGCGCTTAATGTGTCAGACTACATTTCTGCCGGAACAGGTGGACAAAGAAAACTCTGAAGATCACCTGAGGCTGGGGAGGTGATTTGAAAGAAAGAAATACCGGGAAATCCTCGAATAACGATTCTTTTTTGCTTTTTTTCCTCATATAGATTATTTTGACTTCAAATTTCTTTGCGTAAATAGTGGGTAGTATGAAAGGATGCGATGGGCATTTGTGAAGCGCCATGCGGAAAGGCATTTTTGTATAATGACCTTATATAAAAGTGTAAATGACAATTTTGCTTGAATAGACTACTACATGCAATTCGCAGTTTTGCGTCTATCTAATTTTGGTTGTTTAAGTGGGTTTCTTGTAGTTGATTTTTGTTTGATCAGTTTTTGTTTCTTCAGTAATTCTTAATCTGGTAGTGGATCTTTTATATAGCAGTATCTTCGACCATCTGGATAATTCACCTATGACAGATGAAGTATACATGTGCATTGATCTGATTGTTTAATGAAGTATGGTTTTGTTTGGGTGATTCAGACTTTGAGAATGTTGTGCTGGAAGATTATGAATTTGCAGGTAAATGAGGATTTTTTTTTAAAATTCTTTTTTCAATATACATTCTATTCCTGATGATGATTTGAGTACCTTTTGATCTCACAGCTGGAAACCTATGGGTCGTGGATTGCATTGGGAAGGTGTGATATTCGACAGCGACTGTGCGGTGTGCCTTAATTTAAATGCTTGCTTTTTTGTTTTCTTTTTCTTTTTTCTTTTTTTTTTTCTGGTAACAATTGTATAGGTGTTTAGTGTTTCTCCTTGTGAAGAAGTTTGATTAGGATGTGTTGGAGAATACTGTTTTACATGCTGAATCATGTTTATATATAAAGAATTGCAATTTATTGGAAGTGGTCTTTGCAACAATTTTGTTATTTCTTGCAGTTATCCTATTCATTTTTCTTTTCTTTTTTTTTTCTTTGGTTGGTGATAGGGGTCCATAGGGTCGGGTGCTCGTGGCTAGACATTGTATGGTGACCACATACCAGACTAGTTGAGAAAACTGCACACAGGAAGCCTTTTAGTGGTTCGGAGGTGGAGATTCGAACTTAAACCCTCGATCTATTAGGAACACTTTATTCTTGATTCTATGCGACTTTAACAAATGTTCGCGTTCTTCATAACTAAATACATGTCTATAAAGTATTGATCGCCCCGGTTATGCCTAGGCTTAACTTCTTTTTTCTTTAAATGGCTAAGTACATTCTTGACTTGTAAATCTGCTTTTACCAATCACATCGAACGGTCTAGATTGGTTTCTGGTTCTGCCACAATAGAAAAATGGTTCCCATTTGATTCAATTTCTATCGATGGACGGATAGGATTATGGGTTTAATTAACATTAAAGAATTTCTATGGCAAAACTTTTGTTTGCAATTTTGGCAGCATTATTGATGTTTATTTGAGAACTTTATGGATATTCTCATTAGTTTGCAATTTGTGTAACAACGTTGTTAAAGTTAAGTTTGTTTTTGAATGTTGGTTTAATTTTTTAATAGTATTATGAATTTCATTGGTTATCATTCTCTTTTTCACGACATTATTATTGAGGTTCATTAGTTAATATTATAAGATTGTTAAAGTTCAGTTGTGTGGCACGTTATAAAGTCATTAGTTAGCATTATCGTTTTGAATGGTAATCAAATGGTCAGAATTGGTTTCTAGTTTCCACTGCATCCTTGTGTGCATAAAATTTCTAGTAATTCGAAACAAAAGCATTCAACAGAACACTAAAAAAGGTATTTTCTGTTACAGACTTACATCGTAGGCAAGCTCAAGAGTCTAGACCAAAATCTTAGACTTCCACTATATTTGGCAAGAACAAACTATTTGTTGTCTAAATCTGAAACGAAAGAAAAATTAAAAAATTTAGAGTTTTGAAAAGAAAGCAAGATAAAAACAAAATGGAAAGCTTTGTTTTGTGTGGCTTGTGTTCCCATAGCGATGGTGTGGTTGAAAGCCCTTTATCACGTTATCCTTCACATATTGTTTTCCACCTCATGCTTTTTTTGAGATTTTTTTTTAATGGTGTGTATTAAGCATGTATTTTTTTTTTCTTTTTTCCCCTAGTAGGTTCTGATTTTTTTATTTTTTTACACTTTACTCCTCTTATTTTGCTATATTTAATACATATTAAACAGTCTTGTTTCTAATTGTTTCATGTGTCAATGTGACATGCATGAAGACAATATTTGCTAAATACAGTTTGAGCAAGCGAAATGAATGGCTCACAAAAAAAGTTGGTCCAATTGTGTTCAACATTTGTAACAAATTGGAAAAAAATTATTATTACTATTATTATTATTACATCCATCACGTATCTACTATTTAATGTATATTCATTTGAGTGTTTGTACATAGGCATTAATCTTGAGTATACATCTGTAAATGAATAAAAGAACTTGTAAAATATTAATTTTGAAATATTTATAGGCTGCCCTTGTTTCAAATGGATTAAACTAATATTGATTAACAAAATCAATGCATGCATATTACAACACCAAAAAAGAAAAAAAAAAATCAAAATACCTACAGAAAAATTATCCACAAATGTGAAAAAACTCATAAATTTGATTTTCGGTAAATATTTACCAACAAAATTTACGATTGTTAGCGATTTGTCGACAATTGGTCGCTATGATTTACAACCGGGCAAATTAATTACTATATATATAATGAACCAAAACACTGTGGGCTAAATGGAAATTCAGTTGGAAAGCGAGGGCACGAATGCAAAAACGCAAATAATATTTATTACAAACAGACAACTAAGTGCACCCAAATTGTATTTATTTTCAAACCGTGATGACGTCATTCAATCTTAGCCGCAGGATTGACATTGGTGCAACTCTTATCTGCCACGTGTGCATTCCAAAGGTGGGTCCCACACTGATCCGTGATTGGTCTCCCGCCCTCTTATAAAATTTAGTTCGCAGTCCCTTTGGCCTTTTCAAGTTTCACAATTTCCCCATTTTCTTTCTCCTCTGCAAAAATCCCAAAGGGGAAGTCCACACAGGTACTGCTATAGCTCTTTTGAAATTCCAGCTCTGTTTTTTTTTTTTCCCTTGAATTTAATTTGTTGTTTAAAGAGTACATGTGTATAGATATACCATGCATGCATGTTTCATATCATGTGTGTGTGTGTGCGTGTTGCAATCTTGAAATTATTGTGTTTTTATGAAAATAAGACTGAAAGACTCGATTTTTAATTATTAATTTTGTTTGTTTTAATATCTAGACCTATAATTAAGTTTCTTGTGATATGGGTTTTGGGGGATTGAGGAGATCATAAGAAAATTAGTGAAAATTATGATATGAAAATAATTATATTGGGTGGTTGGTATGTTATCATGGGCATCACTGATTTTTTTTTTTTCAACTTTATTTCACTTTGCTCAGAAATGTTTAAAAAAATTTGTTTGAGAAATATGGCTCAGAAACAATTTACTTTTAAAAAAATAAAAATAATAATGGCCAATTGAAAATAATTAGAAAACTTGATTCAATTTAGAAATTTAAAATTTAAAATTGAACCTTGACTTATTAAGTCTTACAATAATCACTTTGAAACTGTCATGTGTGACTGTGGGCTTTAAATTTTTACACAATATTGTTATTAATTATATGTTTGAACCAAATCTTGCTGGGATTATTCTCTGTCAGGAATTTGTACAAAAGTTTCTGAAGTTTTTTCGAGTGGACGAAGATGGACTATGTTAATGGACCAGGAAGGCACCACCTGTTTGTCCCGGGGCCCGTGAATATCCCGGATCAGGTCATTCGTGCAATGAGCCGAAACAATGAGGATTACCGTTCTCCGGCTATCCCGGCACTCACAAAAGTCCTTTTGGAGGATGTCAAGCAGATTTTCAAGACCACTTCCGGAACCCCGTTTCTCATTCCAACCACAGGTACTGATTCGAACGAGCTCTTGGTGTGTAATTATGTCTTTTCATGTACTAATTACCATATTTTGTTGTGTTTATGTTATAATTCACATAATTATGTTATTAGTTTAAATTTGTATGCCATGTGGATTGAGATTTTAGCTCCAGTAGTGGGAAGTGTTTGGAAGCACTTATGAAAAGTGATTGTGGGCTTTTTGTTTGGAGTATACCCAGGAAAAAAAAAAATGCTAACATTGAAAATTACAAAAACCACCCTTGAGGTATGGCTATGTTTATATATTGGCCTATCCGTTGGTTGACTCGACAGAATTTACTGAGTCATCATAATATTTTACAATTAAGCCCCTCAACTTCTCAAAACATTACAAATAGCCCCAACTTTTCATCTAATTATTTTATTTGTAATACTTGGAAAAACCAAGGGATGTAAATGTTAATGCAAGACGAAAATTTAGGGTTATTTGTAATATTTAAGAAGTTGTGACATGTTAATGTAAAAATATTTAACGATGTCAGTAATTTCAGTCAGCTCCACTAACAACAAGTGCAAAATGTAAGGCGGGTGTAACCTCAAGGGCAGTATTGTAATTTTTAATTTTAAAAAAAAAATCTGAACAAACCTGAAGGGTAGTTTTTGTAATTATCCCTAATAAATAAATTTTTCGTAATTTGCTGAAATTATTATCTTCGGACAGGGACTGGTGCATGGGAAAGTGCACTCACGAACACGCTGTCTCCCGGCGACCGAATCGTCTCTTTCCTGATTGGCCAATTCAGTTTGCTCTGGATCGATCAGCAACAGCGCCTCAAGTTCAACGTTGATGTTGTCGAAAGCGAGTGGGGCCGAGGTGCTGATCTTGACGTTCTGGCCTCAAAGATAGCGGACGATAAGGAGCACACCATTAAGGCTATCTGCATCGTGCATAACGAGACGGCAACTGGAGTTACCAACAATTTGGCTACTGTAAGAAAAATACTCGGTAAGCAATTTTTTTCTCGTGTATACGTGAAAAGTCTTAGGTTGTCTTTTTTCTGCATGCCATTTCAAATTCATGTAGTATGTAGTATGTAGTAAGGAAATGAAACGTGGCCGTGTTTTTATGAAAAACTTTTGAGATGCATGTCGTATGTCGATCATGATGAAATAAGCCAAGTTGATTGGTTATTATTCTTTTGCTAGATTCCCCTACTGAGATGGTGTTTGCCTGTGTGGCTTATTTAATAGATCTTATTTCCTTTAAAATACCAAGGTTTTTAAAATCCTAATCTTAAACCACACCTGTTGACCTATTTAATTCAAATTTAAAAAAAAATACGACATTCCTTTTTTTTTCGAATATGTATTTTTTTTTTATATATACAATTTTGGTGTCAAATTGCAGATCTCGGAGAGAAGATTAATTTGATATATTATTCATTTAAATTAGATACGACACGAAAGAGTTATGGCGATTTGAAATTTTGAGTATAGAAAAAGGAACATGATTTGACATGCTCCAATAACATTATAATACCCGATTTTCAGGACTTTCAAAACCTCAAAAATCCTCATTCAAACTCACACTTAGGGGATGTATTAAGATTCATTTGGGTTTTGGATCCTGGTATTCAAAATCTTGGGTATTGAGAGTTTTGTGAATAGTTAAAATCATTGTTTGTTGTAGGATTAGAATCTTGTACTTTTTATTGTAGATGTCAAATCATATCTGAAAAGTGTGTGAAAAGTAATGATATTGTATTATTAGATAGTAATTAGTTGAATTAATAAACTATAAATAAAAATAAAAATAAAAATAGAGTGTAATAATAATTTTTATAATAAATGTCAAATTATGTCTGAAATTGTTGGGTGGGGATTGAAAATTTGAATGCTAGGACAAACATAGCCTTATAAGCTCAAAATTAAAGAAGTTTTTTTTTTAAAAAATAAATTAAAGGTGAGATTCTCTTACTTTTCAAAAAGAACTTATAAGCTCATAAGCAGTTTTTTTTTTCAAAATTAATTACAAAAGAAGTACCACAAGTTTTAAGAACTTATAAGCTCTCTCACTAGTTTCATGCTAAAACTCTACATTTTGCTGCTTATATTGTTTCTGCAGGGTTTTTTTTTTCTAGGACAACATTATTAACATTAAAATATATTAATCAAATATCTACCCATCGACAGATCATTATCAGCATCCGGCACTCTTTCTAGTCGATGGAGTGTCATCCATCTGTGCACTCGATTTCCGCATGGACGAATGGGGAATAGATGTTGCTCTTACCGGTTCCCAGAAAGCTCTTTCTCTCCCTACTGGAATGGGGATTGTGTGTGCGAGCCCAAAGGCTCTTGAAGCAGCTAAGACTGCGAAATCAGTCCGCGTGTTCTTCGACTGGAGCGATTACTTGAAGTTCTATAAAATGGGGACATATTGGCCTTACACCCCTTCCATTCAGCTTTTGTATGGGCTAAGAGCGGCTTTGGACCTTCTTTTCGAGGAAGGGCTCGACAATGTTATCGCCAGGCACGGTCGCCTTGCTAAGGCAACAAGGTACGTACTTTTTTGTGTATGGATGCTAAAAGATATATAGAATCAGAAATCCAGAACATGTGTTCTGCTTTTCGATTTTCATTAAATTATTATGCAGAATGAGAAGCAGAAGTTGGTATTTGAAAACACCAAGAACTACCTTTTGGGGGGTAATTAAAAAGTACATTTGAGGTTTGGCCTATTTTTTTTTTAAAAAAAGCCAACTTTCAAAATTACAAAAATACCCTTGAGATTTTATTTTTGTTTTATATTCACACCTTTACATACATTAGCCACTTAATTATAACACTGAATCAAACCCCGTATTTTCATTAAATTGTGCACAATGAGAAGCAAAATTTGGTACGAATTGAAAATACCTAAAACTACATTTTTGGGGGGTTAATTATAAAAAGTACCCTTGAGGTTTGGCCTAAAGGCAACTTTCAAATTACAAAAATACCCCTAAGATTTTATTTTGTTTTACATTCACCCCCTTCATAAAGTTAGTCCCTTAACTTTAACACTGACTCAAACCTTATGGGCATTTTTATAATTAGTTGGGGTTTTTTGTGATTAGGTCAAACCTCAAGGGTATTTTTGTAATTATTACTTTCATTTTTAATCAAAAGCTGGCAATCACTTTTTGTAAGTGTTTTCAAGTTTGCACTAAATTTATGGATCTATAAATTCATTATTTTATAGTTTTCGACTTTGTCTGAACCATTTTATGGTTTTCCACTTTTTGCCGTGAAAATGCAGACTTGCGGTGGAGGCATGGGGCTTGAAAAACTGCACTCAGAAGGAGGAATGGTACAGTGACACCGTCACTGCTGTTATCGTTCCGTCTTACATCGACAGCTCAGAAATCGTTAGGCGGGCATGGAAGCGTTACAACTTAAGCTTAGGCCTTGGCCTTAACAAGGTTGCTGGGAAGGTTTTCAGAATAGGACATCTTGGGAACCTTAATGAGGTTTGTTTTTATGCTTTCTATCCTATGATGTCGGAAAATTTTGAACCGTAAACGGTAAGTTAGTTAAGCAAGTTTATCTAAGCTACAATCTTGGAATAACTAGCTACTGGCGTAATTACAATAAAGAAACAGCTAACTTTCCAAATTACAAAAACACCCTTGAGGTTTGATTAAGTGTTAAAATTAAGGGGCTAACTGTAATGTATATTTTTATAAATGTGAAGGGGGGGTTATTGAAGTGTGTATTGATTTTTGGTTCGCGGGGGCTAAATGTAAGACAATAAAATCTCAGGGGTGTTTTTTGTAATTTCGGTAAATAGCTGGGTGTTTTGTAATTAGGTCAACCCTCAAGGGTGCTGTTTTGTAATTAACCCATACTTTTATCAAGCTCTGTTTTTGTTATAGCATCAAAAAGTACAATGATTTCATGGCATAATTACAAAAACTACCCCTGAAGTTTAGCCTAATTGCAAAAAACTTCAGTTATCTTTCAAAGTTACAAATACCCCCTCGACATATATATCTATTGTAAGTAATTGAGCCTATTCCTAAGAAGAGTCTTTGTTTAACAATGTTAAACGCATTTATTTACGTTCTTGACCAATCATGATTAATGCTCGATCAGCTTTGATCAACGAACTAACGATTCATGCAGTTGCAACTATTGGGCTGTCTTGCTGGAGTGGAGATGGTGCTGAAGGACGTTGGTTATCCGGTAAAGCTCGGCAGTGGTGTTGCAGCTGCTTCTGCCTTCTTACAGAACTCAACTCCTTTGATTCCTTCCAGGATTTGATTTGATTCTGTTAAGACTGTTTTTTTTCATTTGTGTTATGGTTATACTGTAAAAATTGCTCAATCCCATCTCTTGTGGCTTTGTATTTGGTCAGGTCTTTTTCATGTTAATGGGTGGACCTTTTGTATCTTATTAAAAACTTTTATATCATGAAGCTGTTCTTTCTTATGTACACACACACCATAGAAAAAAAATATAATTATGTAACAAGAGTGGCTGATAAATGAATGCACTCACATAGATGAATTTAAAATGAAGCTAAATAAGAAAAGAGCCTAAGATCTTTCAAAAATAAATAAATAAATGGAACACTTAAAAGCTATCAACTGAAAGTTTAGTGTAAACTCGAATAAATTTGTTTTCACATTATTTCATGCACGTCACAATAAATTCTTATAAAACATCGCAATGTTAGTCATTGTTAATGATTTGGAAAGACTCTTTTAATATACGTACGTGTGCAATTATAATTTATAGGTCGCTCGGAATGATTTTTCATAGGCTTAATTGCAAAATTGGTCTGTATAACTATAATAGCTAGCAATTTCGGTCTTGTAAGATTCCTTTAAATTTGGATTATTGCAATATTGATCCCTTGAGTTTTAATTCGGTGCAAGTTTTGTTATAAGTTCCAAGGTGATGCTATTTTGATCCTAAATGGATGGTTCAATATTTCATTTATTCCCAAAATGCTTTAAACACCAAAGTATCCAAAAATGCTTATGGAAGTTACTAGACCGAAAATGCTTTATTGACCAAGGGCAAATGGTTAAATGCCAAAATCGTCGCATCAAGAAATCAAAAGATATAAGGGCCACCGTATAATTTGGACTGTCGAAGTTTCAACAAAATTTTAATTTCTGCCTCGTAAAAAGAATATTTTTAGATTGCAAAGTTCACTAACCTTGAAACTTTATGAGCAACACTAGAGTTAGGCCGAACTAACGTAGTATCCGTTAGGTCAAAATTTCATATTAATACATTATAGTGTAAAACCAATAAATTATAATAAAAACCCAATATATCGTAATAAAAATACATCACAATACAAAAACTAATAGATCATAGCACGAGTCAGAGATTTATGAAAAACTAATACTTTACCGTACAAAAACCAATATATCACAGTACTAAAATTAATACATTATTATCGGGTCAGATAGTCTAACAGGTCATGACCCGTTAATCTGGCCTAACACAAGTGTTTGTCAAACATTATTTAGTTTGGTTATGATGCAATCAAAAAAATTTAGATTAACAAGAAAGAGGCTGCGATTTCTCGAATTACGATCTTAATATCAGAAGATAAGTCGGATAGTTCCACTGTATACCCTCTGATACTTAAGTTAATATCCGTATAAAAATGATAGACCAAGGACTCTTGTATAAAAGATATATTTACAAACAAGTTAATTAAATTTGAGGTCTGGGCTCTACATATAAGAGTATAAGAGACGTTTCCCCCAATTTAGGGTTTCAGTCTCTTAATCTCTTTACTTTCATAATAAACCATCGCCTCATAATTAGGATTTTGGCTTTGCTAAGTTACCATAATAATTAGGACTTGTTCCTTTTTTTAATGTTACTATAAATCGTAACCTTTTCCCATATTACCAGCCTGTCGGGGCCCATTACCATAATTATAACTATAACAGTCCGACGGGGCCCATTGACCATGTTTAGCTCTTTGCAGGTGTATAATAGTTTACCTCTCTTTAATCGACCCAATTTAGAAACATAACCAATAAACTTGCAGTTTATGAGAACTGGGTAGGAGCGGGTCGAGTCCATAACACCACGGAACAATATTGCGTCTGATCTGTTACACTGCGTGCCCCGCGAAAAACAAAGGACTATTCACTATCAACTTTACGAGAGATTTCCTAAGTGCTCATTTAGACTGATGGTGATGGGTCAAGAAAGGCGCTTCTTCAGTGAGCACTCAAGTGCACCGGAACTTCTCCCTTATCCACAGGAAGAGGACCCAGGAGTGCTTTCAAGGGGCCTATAAGCGAAGATTCGGATGGGCAGCATTCTCTACCATAGAATTCGGCCTTCGGGGTTAACCCAGTGGCTTCCATGAGGAAGGCAGCGCAAAGGAGGTTCAAGTAGAAGTGAATAGGTTAGAAGTGTTGTTTGGGTATAGTTGCAACTTTGGTCCACTAAATCACTCGAATGATTAGGAAGAAAGGCAAGCCCTTCGGTTCCAAGTTCGAGTAATGGTTCACCAATAGATATCAGTGAAATACCAGATCCTTAACTTAACTTCAGTCGTTTAGGCTGCATTAGTAGAAGGGAAAAAACACGTAAAAGCCTCATAGGCGCATCCGTGGCTATTGATTCGATGGTCCCTATAGGATGTGGTCAATGTTTCGCCTGCTCCTCCTCGTGTCCACTACCGCTCGTGTCCAGAGCGAAGAGAAGGCAAAATAGGGATGTCGTAGTAGCTTGTTGAAAACCCAGAGTTTATTATGCTTGAACACTCTAATCAAAAGAAAAAACTTTAAAAGAAAAAAAGAACCCCACCGCCGTGTAGAAAACAAATTTTGTAGCTGAGTAAAGACGTTTTTTTTCCTCCCCACGTCGATACAAGTAGATAAACGGGAATTAATTCTACCGCTCTACTTCAGTATCAAGGTTACTGCTCGACCTCGATCTAGAGCTACTCCTTCAACAATCAACTAAGCTCAGGAAGTCAGGTTAAGAATATTCCAGTGGTTGCGGCAAGGAATGACACATATTTTACCTGATTGAGTTAGAAAATCAGATAGAATATAAGCTTGTAAAATTTGAAGAACTATGGTTTTGAAAATAAGTATCAGTATATGATGTTGTTTTCAATGTTAACCAACACTGAAATCAACATCAACCAGAGTTTAACTAAAAATATGCTGCGAAAATATAAACTCAAGAATACGGCAATTTAAATTCAGTTCACAAGTAAAAGTACTTGTGAACTTGGGTGTACAAACCCGAAAACTATATTACTTTCTTGTTCACGATCAATACACAAAGATAAGAAGTAATAAACGAAAAATAAAGTATCAAAAACATGATACTAAATACTTGTCGCCTAGATGAAAAGATCTCCTCCGTTGGTCACCCAACTTTGAAGTTCTTCTTGATCTCGGACAGTGGCTCCAAGTAATCGCTGGTGTTCTTTCTTGCTGTATTGCGACGCCTGCTGCTTTTTTTCACGTCCATTCCGTCGTCTCTCAAAAGCATGTCCAAGCTTTAGTATTCTCTTGTCTTAAATAGACAATCCTATAATCCTAAACTTGTTAAACAAGTAAAAAAAATCCTAAACACTATCTAGGAAATTAAATAAAGTCCTATATACAAACTAGAAAATAAAATCTAAAGTCCTAATTTATTTTGTGCCCAAGAAAGGCAAACAACTAAAATTGGAATTATTACTAAAAATAAATTCCCAACAAAGCTCAAGTTTTTGAAAGACCATTTGCACGTGAGACAACGTTTCTGAGAAGAAGTGCTAAACGTTGCTCATTAAAGGTATCTATCGTTGTTTCGAACAGATGTCACCTCCTTGCTTTCTAGGATAAAATAATCCTCGTGGGCCAAGAAATAAAAGACCCACATTTACGCCACCCTTATAAAGTTCACCTTTACCCCCTTTACCTTTTACAAATTTTAACCCAAAAATATTTTTCACAGTTCACCATTGATAGCTTTTCGAGCATTTCCACAAAGTACGACGTCCTCAATGCTTCAATATATCAACTCGGCAATTCCTTAAATCTGCATACCATGGGTGAGTCCCCTTATTCCCTTTTTAATTTTAGTAATTTTCTTTATTTCGATTTTTTTTCTCATATAATTCTGAATGTGCACCCATTTATCTTTTTCTCATCTCTGTATAAACCTCCAGCATCTTCTAATTCCCATAATCCTGATTTTCAAGACCCAAATATTAATTTCCTTATAGAACTCTCCCATAACTCCGACCTCATTTCTGAAACTGAATCAATAGAAATTCCTCTAAAGAGGAGAACAACAGAATAAACCTAGAACCAACCTAGAACCAAAATAATAGATGCGCCCTCATGTGAACTTAGCTGGGCCGAGTTAGAAAACCAAACCCTAATGCTGACCTAGGAAATTCCAACAACTATCCCTTTAATAACCGAGCCCTAAACATACAATTCTCCCTCCGACTCGATCTCTATCACCCAATCATGTTACCATAGTCCCTTCTTCTTCACATACCCATCTCCCCTCTTTGCAACAAGGTGCTAGAATCATCATAGAGAATCATTTGCTCTTACCCGACCGCGAGCTACCTCCTACTTTCATAAAGACCTCCATCTCCCTGAACACATGGACACATGGATGACGCCTAGAACCCTCCAATTGGGCACATTACCATTTTTGAGGACCATGTCTCGGTTGGGATTAGGTTCTCTATGCATCCTTTCATGGTCGTTCTGGTGGTAAAGAATAAGATCTCCTTATTTCAACTTACCCCCAATTTGATATGTTTCATTACTAGCTACCTGATTTTATTTCGGTTTTATAAAGTAGAATTAAAGGTAGACTTCTTCTTTTTCTGTTATCATTTGATAAATAAAAGGGATTCTTTACCGTTCGAGCTGCAACCTCACCCATTTCTTCTTCAATCCTACCTCTAAAGTGCCAGAATGGCGTGCAAAGTTTCTTGTTACGCTCTTTTGAGACTTTTTTTTTAACCCAATGACAGGTGGAGAACCCTCCTCAAGATCCAATAATTAGGTACCAATATTAGGTCGAGGAGTGGAACAAGCGCCCCTTCGATGTGGTGAAGCTCACTAAGTCTGAGCATGTTTTCTTCTTCCTCAGCCTCAGTAGCCAACCTCTTTCCCCAATGTCTGAGTTCATGGTTGGTATGCCAATTTTTCTAAGTTCTAAGTTTCACTTAAGTTTACATAAGGATTTCCCATCTTCCTCTTGTTTATTTTGCAGACAAATTTGTCTTTGTAGTGCGTCCGACTTGAAGGACACCCCTGCTAACCCCGAACCAGATTCTCTCACCGAGGCACCTAAGAATGAAGATGTTGAGCCTGAGGTCGAGGTGGTCGCACCAGCTAGCAAAACAAATACCCGATGGGGTTGATTTGAGCCAAAGTAAGAAAGAGGAAAGAATACGTAGTTAGTCCCGACCTCGACTTTCTCCTCAGCTCGCCGCTGTCGCACGAGACCTCGCGGTCACCAATCCTCAACCTGCATCCCCTTTTTACATAACCAAACGCCATCACTCCAAGGGGCAATCAAGCTCGGCTTCCATATATATACCTGATAGGCTTCGAACTGTGAGGATGTGGATTAATTCCAGTAATTCTTGAAGAGCCGGATATTAATGCCTGACAAGAAGTATTTGGCTAACCTCAGCATTCCCAACCAGGTAGCAATGGTATCCAACACTTCAAATAGGTAATTCCGTTACTTTTCCCTATCATTATGAATATCAATGCCTCCCCTCTCACCCCCTTTTCCTTAATACAGCTAAAGACTCTCCTCGCCTCCGTGTCCAGTCACCTATAGGCCATGAATCAGCATGAGGTCTCTTTGGATAAGCGGAAGAAATTGGCAGAAGAGTTTGCATAACAAGCGAACAAGCGAATCGAGCTACCTCACTTAACCTAATGCCAACTAAACGACGCTCGACGCCAGCTAAAAGTCAGTGAGGAAATATTGGAGGTAACTCAAGTGAATATTATCCTAGCAGAGGCCGAGCACAAATTCCGGTAGTTCTATCGGGGCTGAAATAGATGATATCAGCAAAAAGCACCAGGCCGAGCTAAGAGCTAGGGAGACAGAGACTCATGCCCGAGGAGTTGAAGCAAGTCGTCGCACATTCTTGGGAAGTGAAGTTGGTCGACCTACCGAATCGATCTGATGGCGACCTACTAGCATGCCACCACCTTTCTTCGGAAAATAAATAAGGGGACCAAGCTATATTTCGAGACGGCTATTGAGAGAGCTAACCAGCAAATCTGCGCAAATGGAGTTGACTTCGAAGTAAACTTGAGAAGGCACGAGAGACCTTAAATCATAAAACCATCTCCGGCCTAAACAAGTGTCAGGCAAAAAACATAAAATGAAATATTACCGTATACCAACCTCCAGTTAGACGTATTAGTTCGTCAAGTTCTCCCACTCCTTTGGCTTGGCTTGTCTTGCCTTGACCATCTTCCTCTAAGCTCCTTTCAACAAGCTCCTTTCAACACCTTGGTCTTCTGAAACCACCTCTCTCATACTCGCTGCTTGTGCCCTTGGTTTGTACCTTTGCCTATTACCTTCTAATTTGATATTCATAAGGTCTCACAACTCTATCTCCTTCCTTCAATGTTTAAGCACTAATTAGTTATTCTTGAACTCCTTTGTTTCGTTCTCTTTTTCCTTCACTTATCCCCCTCCTCACTGTCATCTGGTAACAAGATAGCGAGATGACCGCCCGTCGTCAAGCGTCAAATTTAAATGTTTATTTTCCTCAACTTCTCTCCACTAACTAGTAGTAGCGATAAGTAAGAGTCGAACCCACGAGGAGTGTGGTTAAATTGTGATGAATCGTATTTTATTTAAATAAATGATTGGGGTAAGGAATTATGAATTAATTCAACTAATAAAATAAACGAGCAATTAAACTAGCAGAAGAACAATCAACAAAGAATTCAATAATAATAAAGGCCTAGTTCTAGTTCAGTTTCCACCCTCGATTCACTCATTTAACCAACCACAACTTCGTAATTCATTCATCACATGCGATTAAAAACCCTAAGTAGCAATAAGCTCTGCTACTCGAATTTACCCTTACTGTGTACTCAATTAAAATAAGYTCTTTAATTGAATMTAATTATTGAATAACCTAGAATAAGCTCTCTAGGTTCAACCCAACAACAGCATTAATAATTAGGCAAATAGATTAATCTAGGTAACAAACGCATAAGCTCGGTTCATTCAACCTATGTTGTGTTGTCCCTAATGATTTACAATCATTAGTTGCTTCAGATAAATAGTAATTACGACAATTACACGGGAAGCAATCCTATTTCTAGCAATAGATAACCAATCCCTAATCTAGATGATCAAGCCGAATTAAGAATTAAGTAATCATACATTGAAAATAGAATAATACAAACAATCGCATATGATGAACGAAAAATAATATTGCATAAATCAATTAAACATAGTTCCACGAGGGTTTCAACATCCCTAGAACTAGATAATAAGTTTATTCACTCATGTAGTTAAGAAAATAAAAGAAATGGTTCAGATAAACAAACATAATCCTTGATAAAATAGGAGAGATGATGTGTTGAACTTGAATCTTGCGTCTTGGGACGTCAATCTTCTAGTTCCTTTGCGTATGGATGACTTGGGACGAGTTGGAACCTCTCTGGACCTTCTTAGAACCCTAGGATATGTTATATTCTGCCTCTGGGACGAAATAAGGTCGGGGTTTATATAGAATTCCTCTTTCTTGCCGCCCAAGATTCGTCCTAAAATAATTCTGCCGAGTCGGCGTCGACGGAGCATCGACTGACGCGAACCGGCCCTTGGCGTCGACGCGAGTCACCTGCCTGCGTCGTCCAGCGTGTGTCGACGTCGACGCTTCAGAGCATGAGCGTCGACGGAGCGTCGACTCATGGGCGTCGACATCGACGCTTCAGAACATGGGCGTTGACAGAGCGTCGACTCATGGGTGTCGACATCGACGCTTCAGAACATGGGCGTCGACATAGCGTCGACGTAGCGTCGACTAACGCGAGCCAGCCTTCGGCGTCATACCGCACATCGCGTCGACTGACGCGGTCCTGGGCATCGACGCGTCATCGACGCACCATTCTGAATCTTGAGTTTTCTCTCCTCGATTCGTCAATCCTCGTTTCTCTACTTCCTTGAGAGACATCCTTCGATAAATATAGCACCAAATACTGCAAAATAGAGAAGAAATATACGATTGGTGCTTGATTGCTCATAATAACAATTATACGAGAAATAAGCATATATGATATTATTAAGCACATAAAATCATCGGAATTAAACCGTCAATTAGCGTGTAATTTCTCGTTTGTCACGAGACTTATAGATCTACCATCACTTCACCAACTTTTCTCCCAATTGGATATTTTATGTTTATGTGGATGTCACAGCCTGAGACTCGTTAAGGGCAGGTCGACTAAATATGATATTGTAGGTCGAGGTGGCCCTGATCACCAAGTACTTCAACCTTTTGTCTACTCGGAGCTCTTGTATCCCCAATGCTACTGGAAGGATGATCTCTCCCTTTGTAATAACATGTGTTCCGTTGAAGGTGTATAGTGGTGACTATGCTGGTTTCGCCTCCATCTTGAGGTTCATCTACCCTAAGCACTCGTGATAAAGAATGTTGATCGAGCTTCCATTGTCCACAAATACCCTTCCCACATCATCTCCATCCACCTATGCACGAATTACCAATGCATTATTATGGTTGACATTCATTCCACGTCTCTCCATTGGGTTAAAGCAAATGAATGGCCTAATGGGCGGAGGTCGCATATTCACAGCAGCTAACTCAAACGTCCAATTGAGCTGCCTTCACGTGTTACTTCCTTACGTTATTTGAGTCCCCATTTGTTGATTCCCCTGAGATCATGTTGATCTGCATCCTTGGGTTACCGGCATTCCCATTGTTTTCTTTCCTTAATTGTTCTTCTTGCCCTCTTTGCCCTTCTACTTGCATTATGGAAGGACCTCCTGGGGGTTTCCTCAGCAGCGTTAGCCTCTGTGCATGTGCCTGAGGTTCTTGGATTTGATAGACAAATTCTTTCAAGTGTACTGCTTTGATTAGCCTTTCTATCTTCTACTTCAAATACCGACACCTCTCCATGGAATGTCCATAGTTGTTATGAAACTTGTAGAAGAACGATGATTTTGGGATTGGTAGGTATATCCATATAATCTTTAGGCCACTTGATGGTGTTGGGCACCTATTTTTTCATGATCGCAAAAATCCTAGCTCGCGACATTGTTAAAGGCGTGAAGTTGTCCTAGGTTTCTCCCTAGTCCCTTTTTTCAATTTTTGCCTCAATAATTCTGCTTTCTTCGACTGGTGCCGTGAACGACCTCGACTGTCGCTATAATTCTCTCCTTGGTTCGGGTCTCCCTGCTGGAAGTTTCTCTAAGTATTCAAATTCTCGATCAAGATGTATCTGCCTTCCTCTTTTACCTCTTCTACATGGATGTATTTGATGCTCTGATCCAACACCTGCTCGTAGGTAAAAGCAGATCTCTTAGCCAGCGAGGTTCTCAGTCCCCCCGTTCTTAGTCCCTGTGTCAGTGCACTAGCCTTTACCTCATCCATTGTTGTAGGCACCTCTAAAATAGCCCGGTAAAACTAGACACATACACCTTTAAAGATTCACCAGATCGTTGCACTACCGCAAACAAAGACATGACCGTCTTTATATGAGTTCTAGCACTAGCAAAGTGCGTTAGAAAAGCCGACTTTAATGCCTAAAATCTGGTGATCCTCCCTGGGCGACCTGATGGAACCAGACTTGCGCAAGCCACCGTAGAGTGGATAAAAATGTCCTGCATGCTACGGTATTCGTGTACCATCGTGATGTCGCCTCATCCTCAAAACTTTTAATATGTCGAGTTGGGTCTAATAACCCATCATAGTGAAAATCTAATCCATTGTACCCTCGCGGTAAGGCTGCTCACAGTATCTCCACCTAGAATGGAAGTCCCCTATTCTCGTGGTATCCTGTGCCCGCGACCTTTTTTCCCAGGTCTCTCAGTGCTTCTTACATATCATGCATCGCCCTTGAGGTCGGTGGCATATTGTCTTCATCATACTCTGCTTCGCTTTGCCTCTCCTCTGTTCCAGGTTCTCCCCGTAGGTCATCCCTCCTCTCGGCTCACTGGCTATCTCCACCCCTCACATCCTCATCTGACTCATCATTTGATGATGAGGGTTTTCTATAGGCGCGCCCTTTTTTCACTGCTCGCATCTGCTCAGGCCTCCATGGCTCTTCTTCCATCATTCATTTTCCTTTGGACTGGCGTAAGCTGTTCTGGTACGTACTCTTCATCCCAACCACCTTTCGTGGCTCTCCTTCGTCACTATCATACCCTTATTCCATAATTTTTTTTTCCAAACTGTCCACTTGTATTGCGTCGATGAACTTTTGGAGTAAACCTTTCCTAATATTTCAGAAGTGACGCCCTGGCAATTCTTCCCACTCCTTGGTGTCCAAATTAATCTTTTTTTGTCACACCGCCTTAGGGGTCATTTTTCTCTTCAACTTTCGTGCTCTTCTCGCCTCATTTCTTCGGCCTCAATGTTTTTCCGCCCACCTGATCTTTCTCCGACCTCATTTTTTTTGGCCACTTTGTACATATGTGGCCTTCGTTGGTATTTGTACGCCTGCAGGAGCGTCGCTTTTTCCAGATCCTTATCTTTCTCCGGCTCTGTGAAATCTATAAATCTGAGGATTGCTCTTACGTCTTTTGCTCAATGACTCGATATCCACGTATTCCCACAGACGACGCCACTTAATGCAACCAAGAATTTTTTGGCTCACCAAGAAAGAAGTCGCGACTTCTTGAATTGCTTTTTCGAACTCGAGCGACCTGCGAAATAAAACTTAAGTCGGACAACCCCAACGTAGGCCCTCCAATACTTAAGTCAATATCCATATAAAAGTGATATAGCGAGAGCTCTTGTGTGAAAATATGTGTAGAAGCAAGTTAGTTTGAATTGTGGGTCCTCTATATATAACTAAGAGATGATAAGAGACGTGTTCCCTAATCTAGGGTTTTAGTCTCCTAATGGCCCTTTACTTCCATAATAAACTATCGGCTCTAAATTAGAATTTTGACCTCTGTTAAGTTGTCATAATAATTAAGACTTGTCCTTTTATTAATGTTACCATAAATCGTGAATCTTTTCCCACATCACCAGCCCCCCGGGCCCATTACCATAACCATATCAGCCCGCCAGAGCCCATTGATCACATTTAACTCTTTGTAAGCGTATAAAAGTCTATCTCCTTTTAACCTACCTGATTTAAGAACATAAACAATAGACTTGGAGCTTATGAGAACTCAATGATCTCTTAATGAGATCTCTTCCCTTAAAATAAGGGCCTAATTCGACCTGTATGCCGAACTAAAGTTAAATTCCTATAATTAGGAATTCTTATTTATTCATCATTTCTTTTTGTAAAATATAGTCACGAGGCTTAGCTACTTAAGACAAGTGGCGTTAAATTGACATTTATACCCAATTTGGGTGTACCAAAACTTGATTTAAAAAAAATACAAACAATTGGAGGTCAAGTAGTCTGTGTACCTTCTTGTGGGCCAAAAGTGTTGCTGAAAATTAACTGATTTTAAGCAACAACAGTTGAGATAGAAGTACAGATATGACGAGGGATAGCTCTGGCACAGGTTACGAAATCTCAAATCTCTATTTTCCAGTAAAGGTTTTTTCTACCATACTTCTCATTATAAACCCTTATTAAAAAAAATATTTTTTCTCTATGATTTGGCGTCTTTATAATTTTTAATATAGGTGATATTTATTAGAGGACTTGTGAATGCTTTAAGATAATAATGAGGGAATGGTTGCTATTATGAACAGGTAGTGTTTAAGGAACTTACGAGGCTATAAGATACAAGGTATTTATTGTTTCTATTTACCGTATGAGTATTTTAAGTTCTGGTTTGATTGGTTGGATTTTGTAGTTTTCGATGGTAATTGCAGTTTTACATAGTTCACTGTTTACATCGGCGTTCTAAGAAAAGTGCAAAACTGAAAAATCAGTAATTTTATTAATCTTTTGAATACTTTTAACTGAGCCACGAAGCATGCAGCACAAACAATATCCTCACATTATCATTTAGAAAATGTAGGTTCCAGGTCTTATGAAATTACGATATGTCAGTTGAACC
Source organism: Phtheirospermum japonicum (assembly GCA_014905375.1). Taxonomy (NCBI): domain Eukaryota; kingdom Viridiplantae; phylum Streptophyta; class Magnoliopsida; order Lamiales; family Orobanchaceae; genus Phtheirospermum; species Phtheirospermum japonicum. Next base: position 225,727 of record BMAC01000783.1, read on the forward strand.
ACACTTGGCAGTGCTGCTATTTTCGGGCTTTTTCTTGGAGCTGGCTTAATACAGTGCGGAAATCGTATTAGGCTTTTCTATCTACAGTTTGAAAATTTTGTTCATAAACATTTTTGTGTGTTTTTTAGATTTTTTTTTCTTCTTTTTTTTTTTTTTCAATTAAAGAAACATTCACTATCACCATGTCTTAAAAGGTTGCACTTGTACGTTAGTAAAACAGTCCAAGTAGCACATTTACGTTTACCTGTATAATTTCTATACGAGTTTAGAGCAAGTTACTAAAATAACTAAAATTCAGGCATATAATTAAAATCAAAATGGTTATCTCATTAACTAAGACCATGAATAATATTCTAAATAGAAAGAAAGTAAGAAAGCCGACGATGAACTTGCTTATGGAATTTACAATATAAAGGATTTACATTTCTCACCCTCAACCCCCTCACACACAAGGCGCATCTTAGGGAACAAACAAAAATGATCGAAAACGTGGTCAATCCATAACTATTATGGAGGGTAAACAAAAAAGAATTAGAAAATCCCACAAGAAATACGGCAACCAAGGGTTCCAATCCTCGGAACATGAATGCCAACCTACTTAATATGATAGAACTGCAATCGGGGGGTTAAAGAAAAACCAAAGATACCATATACATAGGGATAATACCGTCAATTCGGATGTCAATGTGCTAAATCCTCGCTTCCTACACCAACGCTAGACTTGTCAACCATCCGTACGTTGTACTGTTCGTATACTCTAGCCCGATTCTCTGACCACCATTGTTCTGCTTGCTTCTCACTAAACCGCTTCCGACTGCATTCAACCACATTTCCAAACATCTTCAAACTTTGATTAAATAATCGTGACAAATTTAATTACTTTCTCAAGCCACAACACTGTTGTTTTTTCCCTTTTCCTTTTATCACTAAATAAAAAAATAATAATAATCTCATTCATTGGTCTAAACCACAGACCACAATGTCAGGCCTCAATGCATTCTATGGCTTGACAAACAGCAGGACAGAAAAAAGTTGAGGCTAAAGGTCGATGCAACATACCTGAAACGAACTCGCTTCAGGTCCTTGAGCCCTCCGGGTAGGGAGGTAAGAGTAATATAAACGCCAGGCTCGTCTTGCTCAACCCACTCAGTCTCACTGCGAGAATCACTTTCTTTTGGTCTATTTCCATTTCTCATCAGCGCAGCCTCCGTTTGACTTTGCCTGTTTTGAACCAAACTGCGATTACTAGCTGTGCTCGACCCGTTATAAAGCAATAGGTTGTTTGATTCATATGATTGCAGCTCCTGGCCATTTATTTGACCATTCAACATATCTACAGAGGCAGTTGAAACATCATTGGTGAAGGTGGTCCCAACAGAGACGAAAGGTGGAGATTTGATGTTTCTAGCAGAACCCACAGGGAGCCTTTCAGCCATTTCCTTCAGCTGCAATAACAAATTACATCATGTTAAATTGCAAGCTATACAAAAATTAAATAAATAAATAAAATAAAGAGAAGGGGAAAAAAGGCCTAAAACTCGTAATATCTGGTAGACAAGAAAAAAGCCAAAAGAATAATACAGTAGAATACAGTGATTGACTGCCAGCCTCCGCAAAATAACCATAAATCACAGTGATTAAATACTTTTGACAAAACGAAAGTTAAAACATAGACAAGTAACTGAAGTATGCTACACTACGTGCAAACTATTCACAGGAAAAATAATATGAATGCATTGCTAAGCAAGAGTAGTTCATTTCTATAAGAATCTGATTGCTAACACATTTATGTTAGGACCTGATTTGACCTCGAACATAATTTATAATGAATTTGCTAAACTGATGAACTTTACATTCCACTGCACAATCAAGATTTATATGCAGATTTTAGAAGCTTGCTTGACACAACTCTGAGTTCTTATATGCCTCTGAACTGTAACATAATATTGCTCAAGATAAATTACAGTAGGCCAGGCATTATAATTAAAAACTTAACGGGTTGAAAATAGCCTTACTTGTGAAGTAAGTGACTTAATCACTTCTTTTGCCGCTTTGCATTTAGCAGTCTCTTCCCCTGCAATTGCTATTGCCTCTTTCAGTTGTTTAGTTGTTCTTTCTAGCTCTAGCTCCTGGAGTCGAGCCTTGCTAGTAAGATTATCTACCTGCATAAAAAAGTAGAGACATTAAGAATTCAATAAAATCTCACAAGGTCAAAGTACTGGAACAGAATGTATTCATATCCAGTAATCACAGATTAAGTTAACGAACTCAGCCCAACTCAAGTTAAATTCTTATCATGTAGAAAATAAAACTATCAAGTTCCATTACAGTTAAATCCAAAACACCAACTACTCAGACATGCTCCCCCCACTAAACATGCTGGACGACAGAAGGCGGTGCAAAAATCAAGATTGAGGGAAAATATAGAAGTGTGCGGCAAACTATATTTTTGAAAAGGATTTGAAATCTTATCGATTCCAACATTTCATTGAGAAAGAAAAATAGCTGGAGAGAAACCATTGAAGTAAAACCCATCAGTCTCTGGGAGCATATAACTGAATAACTTCTATAGTGTCCTCTTCAGCTTGTACAAAAGATGTGGATGAAGTGCTGTGTCATCAGTCACAACATAATAATAAACATAGCAACACAGATTTTCAGCCAACGAACCAGTCCCACCATTTAAAACAAGAAGAAAAGATTGTGCACGTAAAAAGAAGAAAGTTTCATTGTTTGAAAACTAGACTAACCATCCACTACTGAAACAAACATTAACAAGAGAAGTGCTTGCAATTGAAAAGGATGTTTTTAAAAATAAAACATAAAAATTGGCCTTATAAAATGGCCAACAAATCAAACACGCTCATATGCATGAGGACTTGATCCCTAGACCTCCTTCCAAAGAAAGAAGGTAGATACCACTTGAGCTATGCTCTCGTGATCAATTGATGAGGATGGCCAGCCCTCCATCTCTTTCATATTCTCTAAGAATATGGAAAAACACTCCAAATTAAATTGGTATAAGTACCACTTCAGCATTATCACTTGTAAAAAAAAGAAGCAGAGAGAATGAGGCAGTTCCCTATGGGAAAGTTGCTGATCAGTTAAAGAGTTCTTTTAACCAATTCCAATATATCAGTACATCTCCAGCCCATGTTATTGAACTTCGGGAGAGTTGATTGGAGGAAACAGAAATAAATAGAACTGCAGTGTACGTAAACGATGAGACAAAACAAACACAATGAGGTACCTGTGCTCTTAATTTTATAACCTCCTGGCTAAGACTATCGTTTGTCATTTTCACATCGTCCAAAACAACCTTAGGGGATGTAAGTCCTCCTAAAGTAGGAGTTGGGGTGGTAGAACGAGGAGGACTGGCCCGTCTTGATATTGGTGATGTTGCTCGAGAAACAATTCTCGATCCAGGCACTGAAGCTGAGAAGAATTTTTTGGACGATCCAAATATTGGATTGAAAGACTTCGAGATATTTTGCGCACCCCACTGAGAGCTTCCATTTGGGATTGGTGATACACGGCTGCTATTGAATTCTAGTTTCTTGTTCTTCTTTGAGGTGCGGGTCTCCCCTTGTTTGAAGGATTCCATTGAAGAGAACCTAGCCAGCTGGGGACGAGGTCTCATATCCGACTTCTCATCTTTTTCTATAATATCATTCATCCCCAGATTCATACTTCCTCGTCTGCTCACAGATGAATGAGATGCAGCGTCGGTTTCGATAGCTTTTTTCAATTTATTCAAACAATTGTCACAAACACGATATGGTTTATTGGGATTCGGCGCCATAGAAGCCCTAAGTGACTTCTTGCTGCTGCATGAATGACAAAACACAAGTCCGCAGTTGTAACAATTGTGACGTTTTCTTTTGAAGTTAAACGGTAGGCGGCAGCCCGAACACATGGACTGGTCAACCCCTGAGACCCACTTATGAAGGCAAATAACTGCAGTGAAATTAGTACCGCATGCAATACTCTTTACTTGCTTGTCCTTTAAAGCTTCTACCAAAGTTGGGGAATTTCTGTCATCTGCATCCCCATGACCTAATCTACCATTTGCTCCCTTCCCCCAGGTATAAACTTCGGTTCTTGAAGTCAACACGGCCACATGATAGGCACCACAAGCTATCTCCTCCACAAAACTTTTCGCAAGTTTCCCTTCAACACGAGAAGGGAGCTTCCCGTCAGCTTGAGGATTCCCCAGCTGTCCATAAACCTGACTACCCATAGTGTATATGTGGCCAGAGGTTGTAAGAGCAACCGTCAGGCTGTGACCACATGCCACCTGGCAAAAATTCGGTTCAACCAGAGCAGCAACACAGGTCGGAACAAGTTTCGATTCCTTGTCTCCGTGCCCGAGTCGACCTTTGTCACCGTCTCCCCATGTGAAAAGTTTACCTGAAGAACAATTACTGGAACTCGAGTTTCCGACCATAACTTCAACAACTGCAGCCGTATGCCAAACACCGCACGCTGCTCGTACAGTTCGGAGACCCTTCAGCGATTCCACTTCTCTAGGCAACAAAACACATTCCCTATCTCCATGACCAAGAACCCCGAAAGTCCCATCACCAAAAGTAAACAACTGCCCTGCAGATGTTACAACAGCAGTATGCCAAGGCCCACATGAAATCGAAGATACATGAATCCCCTCCAGAGGCCCATGAACTCGTTTGGGCACCCAATGACTCACTTCATTCCCATGCCCCAGAAGGCCAAAATGACCATCGCCCCAAGTGTACAAATCTCCAGAAAGCGTGACGGCGCAAGAATGATATTCACCACAAGCAACGAGCTCGATGTTAGTATTGCTGAGTGCATCAATTAGCTTCGGGTGCAAAACATCAGAATCTACACCGTGACCAAGCCTACCACCCAATTCCTCACCCCACGAAAAAATCTCTCCTTGTTTGGTCACTAGTGCAGCATGTCGTCCGCCACAAGCTATGTTCTGAACATCTAATACAACTGCAGATTCCAATGCCTTAGGCAGTAATGAATCCATTTTGACACCTAAACTACTTCCCAATCTGTGCGATCCACCACCCATAACCCCATCACCTGTTCCTTCTCCCCACATGAAAACGTCCCCCAAGGCATCAGCATCATCGTGACCAGAGCCTTGACTTGATGAGCTTACAGCACTGGAGAGACTTACTCTGAAGGCATCCACTCCCATTCCTTTCATTTGACCGTGTATACCATCTGAACCTCCAGATGAAACTGAATGGATAGAAGCGCATGCAGGATCTGAAGGAAAGAGACCCTTGGATGGCACAGCATACAAAACAACATCTGATAATGACTTATCCAGACCATTTTTAGGAGGACTATCATAAGGTGTGTGGAGGCGGAGTTGACTGGCACCATCCTGCTCAGGCGAAATAAGATTTATATAAGCATGTTCAAGAAGAAAAGCTAACTTCTGAACAAATTGACTGTACACATCTTAAATGAGGAAAACACACGGCTCCGCGTGCAGACAGTAGACAAAAAAAATAGCAGTGTACCTTCTGGAAGCCATCAGCACTTCCAAATGGAGAATTAAGTGGAGAACTTCTTCTAGTGTATGTCCTGGGACTAGTCGCTCCAGACGAAATTCCATCACTCCTTGATTCTGTTCTCCACTTACGCTGATGACCGCGGGAAACCAATGCCTTAAGCCCGCTAAACCATACCTCTGCTTCTTCCTTGTCCTTGCATATCTACCAAATCCAAAGGAAACCCAACATTCGGAATATCAGCGCAAGGACCAAAATAAAAGTTTTTTAAGGAACTTGAGGATAATAAATGAACTCTCACCAAATCAAGCGATCTGTCATTATAAATAAGAGAAAAAGACTGATATTCCTTCTCAGGCCGTGGGTACCTTTGAAAAATTGGCTGGCAGAGAAAAACAGAACATAAAAGGTAACCAAAAGTTTACAGAAACATAAGTTGAGACACAGAAGTTTCAAAACAAAGAAGAAAGTTACTTAGATAAGGGCCTTCAAACTTACAGTTCGCTGACCAGATATAATCCTTGTCACATGACTAAGTTTAAGATGTTTCTCTTCTTTACCCGAGTACCATATGAGAACAGACTCATCCTGAAATAAGCGCGTTCAATCATTAGAGAGAAACTAAACAAAGTAACAAAAGAAAAATTCACAACTTAGTCTCCATAAGCGACAGAAAACTGCTAAATAACTTGAGTGACAACCTTATCAAAAAAAATATAAAAACTAAAAAAAGAGAAGAAAAAAGTTTCTTAAAAAATACAATTTTGCAGGGTTCCATGAACCATGCGAAATCACTGAGATGTCATCATGTGCAAATACATTCCGTGCTTTTAACCCAACCCAAGCTGAAGAAACTTATTCACTCTGTCACAATTGTGTAATTGTGTATTTAATTTGTATTAGTAACCGATTGATGCAGGAGTCAATGAGGCATCTCAGCATAACTCCTCCAGCCGTATCCAACCTAATCCCTTACTGTCTGCCCTCTGGCTACTTCGAGAAAAATCTAATTTTATGATCATTGTCATCACATTTATCTTGTCGCAGCGAATTATCTATTTGGCTGGAGTTAGCTGATGAACCCAAATGTAGAAAGCATGAACAGAACTTGAGATCAGTTCTCACAAATATAATGCCAGGAACATTAAGTAACAGTCAATAGCTCTTATTATGGCAATCGTGGACACGACTTCAAATGTCTAAAAGCATCACTTTTAAATTATAACTGTTAATACAATTCTTGGAGAAAAATTGCCACCAACACTTTCGTGATCTGTTTCCATCATATCATTTGGGGTAACAGATAACTTCCTATTTAATTGCTGCAACATTTTAGCAGCTAATTAAAGTAATGAGTTTATATTCAGCACTAGCTCCTCATACTCATTAGATGTAATTACTAATTACCAACAAGGCAACAATAAAGGGCTTTATGTAATTCTTGTCCATCTCCGGACAGAAAAGACTATGACAAAGCAGATAAATTTCATCCCAAACACAGTTTAGAGCAAAAAGCAGAACAACAAAAAACCCAAAAGTACAAGATCTACAACATTATGGGTCTTACATTTGCCAGGCGAAACGGACAAAATTTAGGCTTTCCTCTTCTTCCATACTTGAGTAAGTGAGCACCTTTCTTAAGAGCAGTAATTGCCTGTTGTAAAAAATCAACCAATACCTAAATTAAGCACAACCATCGCACTTTGAAAGGAAACAAACTAAATAAAGCAATTTACAAACCAAATAAGCTCAAGACATGAAAACTTTGAAACAAATATGAATTTGTGGAATAGCAACTACAGACTAAACGATGGATACTATGTTTCATCAAGAAATAAGCTTCGGGTCTAATTAATACTATGAGTTGCAAAGAATGTGATGAAAATACGAATTATGACTATAATTTCAGTTTATGAAGTGAAGGTAAAACAATGTTCTCATCAATTCAGAATTGGTTTAAGCAATTGTTTTAATCATGTTTTACCCTTTGCAGTGGTGATATTGACTGAGTTCTGATTCAAGTTCACATTAGACCTAGTTACCAGAATCATACATCCAAAAATGAAGCAGCAGACCACCCATGCGCCTATGGGAATGCAAAATGGCCCAGAGTTCAGGAAAACATGTTAGAGATGCATACAAGCATTGCATTCCAAGCTCTAGAAATTTCTTTCACAAAATCGCATTCATACCACACCCTTATGTTTTCTATGAACTGTTAACTCATTGATTACTAGTGCTTTTGCATTTAATAACCCTCTAAAGTCTACTTGGAAAACTAAAAGAATTATGTAGGGAACCAACATATTGGGAGAAACTGTCAGCAAATGTTAACAGGAAGCTGCAGAAACAGGTCATAGCTATAATGAACAAGATATGTGTCACCAAATTACATTACAGATTCTATAGAATATAGAAGAGGCATGGCCGAAAAGAAAATCTAATAACAAATTGGTTATGATCAATTCCTCAAGCACTCAAAACAGATATACAGAACAATTGATTATCACGAAATTGCCAAATAACTGGACTAATTAACAGACTGCAGCTCAATCCCAGATACCTGCTCGATATCTCTCTCAACTGACCCACCAGCTCTGCTGACTTCAGGGTTGCTCATCTTATCGCCGTTCCTTGATGTCATCAAACGAATTCCCACTTTCCCAAACAAGCCCTAAATCCAAAACCCCCCATTCACCATCCACGCTCATCCAACACAACACTCCAATCAACCATATCCTACACAGCAAGCAGAACCGCACGAATTGCACCGGACGCAACTCCCGAGCTGTCCAATTACAAAGTCAGCTTGATTTTTCGACAGGTTTGCAGAGTGATGCAGTCAAGTGAAGATGGTTAGAGGAAAATGCGACGGGGAGGGGTAATATGGTAATTTGTAGCAGTCAGATGACGGCTGGTTGAACTCGAGGTGTCTGTCTATGGGAGATCAGGAGAAAGTAGAATCAAATGGAATTTTTGATCTGATGATTAAAACAATTCCCTGCAGCAGAAGTGTGTAGCAGTATCATTTTCTGGCTTGCGCAGGCTTGAGAGAGAGAGAGAGAGAGAAAAGGGGGTGGACTGATGCAACTGTGGAAGAATTTCCAATTTTTTATTTTTTATTACTCGGTATTTTTATCTTTTTATATAATAAAATAATATATATATTATTGTGGTAAACGAATATAAAAAAGAAATGATATGGGAAAGGGGAATGATTCTCTTTCTTTAATTACAGATTTGACAGTACTTAGAGTATATAACAACAAAATAATAATTATTATTATTATTATCGTGGCAACTCTTACATATTCCACTTTATTATAATTTTGTAAATAAGTAAGAATTTTATTTATTTATAGAATTCAAAAAAAATTGAAAATAGTATAAATTCCTTATTTGCTAGAAAATTCAAAATCATCAAAATTATATTATAATCGTGTGACAATTGGATGATTATGTATTATTATATAATTTGATGTCAAACTATATTTGAAAATTGAATGATGTTGTATTTAATTATTTGAATGTAAATCAATTATTGGATGAATATTTGATTTTTAAATTTTAAATAAACGAGTATTTAATATTCAGAATCCAGTATTACGATTAAGGGAAACAGACCCTAAACAGATTAGTATTTTTTAATTCTATTAATATCTCCGAAATCCTATTCACATTATATTTAAATACAACAAATAATTGCTCAATGAAATATTATTTATCAAGTATTATAATAGTATATGTCTTCTGACCATAACACTTTATTGACGAACAAGGAGAAAATTGTTTTTTTGTTCTATTATATTATTCACTTTCCAATTTACAACTAAGATATTGTCCACTATCAAAATACATACACGATGTTTGTAAATTATCAAAAAAGATACAAAATTATCTCGATCGGGCTTTTTTGCTGACGTGGCGTGATTCAATAATTTCATATCATTTTTCTTTATTTTTAAACATTAATTGAAAAAAAAAACTGAGAAATAAATCAATTTTGGTCAATTATATTGGCCACATTCCAGAAAAAGTATGTGACATTGACCATCATCAAACCACATCTGCTAAGTTGGCCAATTCTTCGAAAATGATCCAAAAAAGCCTAATCAGGGCATTTTTCTGACGTGGCGTTAGTTTATATTTTCTTATCATTTTTATTAATTTTAAGCATTAAATTGACGACAAAATCCTATTTGTCCTTCATTTTTTTTTCCTTTAATCAAAATAATATATTTTATTAAATAAAAAAAATAAGTGATAAATAAAAAATATAAAGTAGGTCTTACAAAATTATAAAATAAATATAAAATTTTTTATAATTTATTATTATTAGTAAGATTTTAATTAATAAAGAATTAATAAAATTAAAAATAAATATAAAAATATAAATCAAGTTTTAAGAAATTTTTTAAAATATAGATATTTATAAAAATAAATCTAGTTTTATTCATATAAAACTATATGTATGTTTTATAATTTCTTATAATATATTTATGGTTTTATATTTATATCTAATTGTATTAGTTAATTCTTTTTAATAATAATTATTTCCTAGTATAAATTTCTATAATTATTTTATAATTTTTTAATATTTATTTTATATTTTTATATTTATCTTTTTAATCATTTTTTATTGATTAAATTAAAGAAAAACGGCAAGAAAAGGGAGGGCAAAACATATTTGTAATGTTTATAATTATAGAAAAAAAATATAGCACCACGCCACCTCAGCAAAAATCTCGACCAAACCGTTTTTGGACCATTTTTTATAAATTGGCCAACTTAACAGATGTGGTTCGATAATGGTCAATGTCATGTACCTTTTTTGGAACGTGATCAATATAATGGACCAAAATTGATTTATTTCTCAATTTTTTTTGTTAAATTAATGTTTAAAAAAAATGATAAGACACGATCGGAATAATTTTGTACCTTTTTTGATGATTTTGTCAATTTCGTGTATGTGTTTTGATAGTGAACAATATTATGAAAATTTTTCTATAGAACCAGATAGGACTCCATTACGGAGCCCTATATAACAAATGGCATTCACCCCACCGTGCATTTATAAAAAAAAGGAAGGAAAATTTAAAAAAAAAATGATTAAGGGCTCAGATGAATGCCATGTTATTTATAGGCAAATTATTAGATGGACCCAAGTGCACCTTACAAGGTGCACCCTATTGCCCATATAAAATCAATTTGCAGAATTCCCACGCGCCCCTGTGTCCTCAGAATTCCCATCATCTCTCTCCACTCTTACGCCTCCATCGCCTTCTTCTCTCCCCCTCCCTCTCCTCCTTCCCCCGCAACCTAATCGCCGGCGACGCTGACGGCTCAGTCTCCATCTACGACTCTGATCCATTCATCCTCCTCAAGAGCGTCAAAATATACAAAAAATAAATCAATTCGATCTCCGTGCACCCGTCTGGGAAGCTAGTGTTGACCGTCACCCACGACGAGTGCTTGGCGATCGTTAATCTGGTGAGAGGGAGGCACAGCTTCTATTGCAAGCTGGGTGAAGAGGCGTCGATTGTCCAACTTGACCAAACTAGCAATAAAATTTTCATGGCGGTGGATGAGAACGTCGGTGCCGAGGACGCCATATTGATTCTGGATCTGGACAATAAGAAGAGAGTGCTCCGTGCTGTTCCTGGCAAGGTATTTTTCTCTATCTTAGTGAATTATTTTTTTTCAATTTAGAAAAAAAAAAACCTTAATCCCATTTTTTTACCAGGGAGCTTTTGTGCTATGATTATGATAAAAAGAATTTGATTTTAACTTAGAAACTTGATCATTTGGGAATTGTATGGGATTGACATGGTAACATTTTTTAGTGGTAAATTGTAAGTTTTTTTGTAGTGCCTTTGTGCTACTTATTTTGGTACTTGGAAGTTGAATAATGTAGCTGTATCTTTTTTGATGTATGTTTATTTGATGTGAATTACATGGTTAGAATGTATATGGTGTATGTAAATGGCGAATGTGATGATATCTGAAAGTAGAATGTGATGATATGTCAGTCTGTATGTGATGATATCTGAAAGTAGAATGTGATGATGTCTGAATGTAGAATGTGATGATATCTGAAAGTAGAATGTGATGATATGTCAGTCTGTATGTGATGATATCTGAAAGTAGAATGTGATGATATCTGAATGTAGAATGTGATGATATCTGAAAGTAGAATGTGATGCTATGTGAATGTTAAATGTGACGCTATGTGAATGTTGAATGTGATGATATCTGAATGTAATATATGATGAGTTGTCTCAGTGTTATGTGATGATATGTGGTATTAATATGTGATTAATATTTGTATTAATCACATGTTTTTGGTTTGTTTTATTTTTTTGTCTTATGTAGTGAGTGGTGATAGTCAGTCAGCTGAGAGAGCAAGTTATTTTTTGAGGTTGGTATTTTGTGTTGTCATTGTTTGCGTGTAATGAATATACATTGTGTTTGTGCCATTCCGGAGAGATATGTTACAAAAAGATGGCGCAAAGATATTGTTAGTGATCGTGTTTTAGATGATGTTTCTGTATTTGATTCTTCGAGTAAATCGATGGCGGCTCGTTATGGAGGATTCAAATGAATAGAAAGTTTCAGAAGTTGATTTTAGCGAGTGAAGACAATATTGAAGCTTGATCGAAGTGTGAAGAAGCTTTTGAAAGTGCTAAATTTAGTATTATATGAGAAGTCGGCCCCATTTATTTTGAAGACTGTGTTGATCCATCGTTGAGTGGTGTTATTCAAAATCCTCAAAGTTGTCGTGAGAAAGGTAAGCGGAATAATAGGGAGAAGAGTATACTTGAGAAGAAGTGAAATCAAGCGAAAGGAAAAAGAAATCGAGCGCAAATTGACGAGTCACAAAATAAAAAGGTCGTAGAAAGTCTACAGGTATTTATTTTGTAATTTATATATTATTTTTCTGTAATGTGGTCGTTTTCTCATTCTGTTCTATTTTTTTTTCAGGATGGTATTTCTACATTTGCTGGAGACGGTTATGTTGTGCATCCGAGTGTTGGTCCAACATCGAGTTCGAATTTCATAGTTGTTAGTACGAATACGAGTTCAAAGCTTCCACCATTGCTACATTCTTTTGAGTTGTAATTCTTTTAGTTTAAAGTCAGTTTATAGTTAGTATTTTTTCGATATATGACAAAATAGAGAGATAACTAATTTTTATTTTTTAGGACTGTATTCTTTTATTATTCTTGGACTGATATTTTTTATCCAATCCTTTTTATTGTAATTGTAATGGCTTTTTTTTATGAAAAAATTATATGTTTGTTCGTTAGTTGTGGTTAATTTTTGAAATGGGTCGAGATTCAAAATGTGTAGATGGTGTGTGGATGTTATATGTGATGTGTGTATGGTGTATATGATGATATGTAGTTGGTGTATGTGATGATATTTGGATGGTGTGTAGGATGATATGTGGCTAGTGTGTAAGATGATATGTGTCTAATTTGTAGGATGATATGTGGCTGAGCGAAAAGTTGAAGAGGCAGATTTCTCGCGAAAAGTTGAAGATGCAGATTTTTGGAGGGAGAAATTTAGGAGCGCGTGAGGGCTGAGCGAGTGAAATTGGAGTAGAGCCCAAAAAATTTTAATTGGAATTTAATTGGAGAAGTGGGTGCACCTTATTAGATGGTTTTAGGTCCATGATATACCCGACTATAGGACTACATAATGGAGCCCTATGATTTCTTTAGAATAAAAAAAAAAACTAAGCAAATACCCGACTATGGAGCATGTATTTGGACAAATTAGATACAAAGTAGTCATCCGCGAACAATTACTATTATAATAACAACAAAATTCGGCAACCTTGAACAAATAATCATTATTATCGACTCCGTTATAGTAAAATAGCATGTTTAAAAAAAGGACCCAGACCCGGACCCGTAAAACATAGCATAGTAAGAAAAAGTGATGAACTTAGTAACTATCAAATCAAAATATGAGTATTGTACAGCCTTAATATTTTATTTTATTTTATTTTATTTATTTTTTTTTTTTTTTTGGCGTTACAGCCTTGATATCAGTCAAACTATGATAATAAGAGACAACTTTAAGTTAACTGGTGCCCAAGCGTCTCAGTAAATTAGGGTCCCTCTTTCCTGTTACCAACCCATAGTATTATTAGATTGATTATACTACTAAACTATACCAAAAACTGCACACACGTCTTTTCCCAAATACAACATGAAAATGAATCAAACAAGCAAAATGAATGTAATAAAGTCCGCAAATTCTAAATATTAATACGCTAATTTTCAATATTTGCAAAATAATATAATAAGTCTAAATATTTTTAAGTAATAAATAATACCATGTAAGTACATAATAACATAATACTAATAGTGTAATTTTCCAAAATGAATACAAAGTTAGATAAATAAAACTAAAAGTTTATGGGATTATTTTAAACGCTTGCAATAGTATCATTTAATATAATTTCTGACTTATCAAATAAGTTCTTTCGATCAAACAACACTCGTTAGAATACAATAAACTTATAAACTTTATAGATAAACTATAAATTAAATTATTGAGTTTATCAAATATATATTGATATTATCACGTTCTTTTCTCGTGAAATAGTAGCAATACTCGAAAAATGAGAGACTCCACGTTTTGTAAAATATGGATCGAAATGGCCAAAATAATAATGATCGATACAAATTAGATACCAAGTTAGTCACAGGTCCAAATCATTCATCTGATCTTATATATCAAGTAATGAGATCATGTGCTTGTCAGCAGCCATTGCCACATGAATATGGTTTCAAACTTAAAGGGTGGGCATTATTGTATAATCAATTCTATATTATGGATTATCAATAACATTGAAAATAGAATCAAAATAATTAAAAAACTTTTTTAAATAGTAAACGTAGATTATGGATTATCAATAACATTGAAAATAGAATCAAAATGATTAAAAAACTTTTTTAAATAGTAAACGTAGATTGTATGCAATAATTGATTATTAATTAATTAAAAAAGAAAAGAAATAGATAATTAATTTAAATAATTAATAAATTAAGAAAGATGTTATATAGACAATATCTAGTAGAGGGTGTACTTAGACATTGTCTACAATATTTTTTGTCACATAAGATTTTCTAGTTTATGTTACAAATAGTTAATATTGAAAATGTTAGGAGCAAAGTTATGTCATGGATCAAAAAATTACTCAATTTGTTAAAAAATAATGAAATTATACATACTCTGTGATGTATTTTATAAAAAGAATGATGAATTTGTATCAAATTTAAGTAACCAATTTGAATTTGTTATACCCCTAGTCATTAATATGCATTGTAGTACTGAAACACGTATGTTTTTTAATTGATAGAACATATCAACAAGCAGAATAAGTCAATTGAGATAAGTTAAAAAATAAAAATAAAAAAGTGGTTCAATCCAAAAAAGCTTTCGATGAATATTTATTAAATGCACCAGTGATGGGCATGTATGTTAGTGTGTGTGGACTGATATTTTATTTATTTTTCTTATTTTTCTGACAATAGTCAACAGCCAGCATTTGCAGAATCAATCTGATGATAATTTGTAATTAGAGTGTACTCCAAGTTCTTAATTTGTGTTTGAAATCTGAGCACATCGCAATTATTCAACTAATTAAATATAGTAGATCTCTTATATAACAACAATTTAAAAAGATTTAAAATGAAATAAATAATTCAGTCATGGAAAATATTCTTACTTTCAAACTATAATCATACAAGTACACTGCACCAAGCACTCGTCTTAATTCCTAATTCCTATAGCACTCCTCCTCAGTGCTCCTTTTATTATTATTATTTTTTCCCTTTTGTTGGAACATTATTGATAAATGGCTCTGACTTTTTATTACTCATCCAGGAACATCCATTTAATATTCTTTTGTCATTTTTTCCACTTTGCCCTGCATTGATGAAATATTTGCTTTAATTTTTAATATTTGGACAAAACGAATTAAATAAACTAAGACAATATTTATCAACTGGGACTCGAATATTGGAGAAAACTTTGTGTATGAATTTCTGTAAGTTCATTTTAAATTAATGAATTTATGATATGCACGTCAACAATTACATAGTCATCGAAGTTTTAACACAATAAAAAGGGAAAATTTTATTTGCTCATAAAGTATCCGATTTATTTATTTAACTTTATGTGCTATTTTTCTCTCAAAACACACTTCCTGAAATAATAAAAAATTTTGTATAATTGTCTCACACTACCTGATTTCGTCCAAAAAAAATTATCGAAATTTGAACACGACAATAAAAACTTTGCAATATTTATATCAAAATAGTTTACGAGGTAACATCAAAAATATTGAATACTTTGTGAGACAAATAAAATATTTCCCTTATTTTAACTCTTGTTTGACCGTCACACGTATCATAATAAATGTGACGAATTTATTTTTTCTATCACTACCGTCACTTTCGATTGTGATGCCAAAAAGTTGGTCAACAAGAAAACACAAAATAAATAATTGTTGGGGATATTGGATTTGGTAAAGTTATTTTTAGTAACTTTGACCAAATATTCCAAATGTAGACGGGTCATTAATTTTGTAAACGAACGTCAAATTATTAATCTACGTTTCGAGTAGATAATTGTGGTATATTTACTTTCACAAATCCGTATTTGGGTGAGTGAAAAGTCAATTACCAAGGTTGGACATTTGGAAAGTAATGAGGGTAAGGAATTTTCTAAGTAGATAGGAAATGTCCGATATATGAATGTTATTCATTATTTTGTGAAAATCAAATTATTAGAGATGGTGGATCGCAAACTATTTAATTGTTTGGGCCTCTTCTTGAAGCTTCTAAGTCTTTCTTATTGAGTAAGATAAGGAGATTGGCTTGTATTAGGAATCCTAATTCCTATAGATTTCCTACCTTGTTTAAGGGTCCCTCATATATATAAATACCAACTCCCACATAGTGTAAAAGAGACTTTTGCATACATCAAAACACGTTTCTAAGTCTTTCTTATTGAGTAAGATAAGGAGATTGGCTTGTATTAGGAATCCTAATTCCTATAGATTTCCTACCTTGTTTAAGGGTCCCTCAWATCTATAAATATCAACTCCCACATAGTGTAAAAGCATATTGCATACATCAAAACATGTTTCTAAGAGAGCTCTCGCATACATATCATAATCCTACCTGCCTCACGCATCATCATATAGCTTGCAGTTAGGGTTTTGCTCAGTTGTCTGCCCAATTCTCGTTCGCCAGGTTGACTGGATTGTCTGCTCCGTCCAACTCCGTTCGTCGTTGTATCTTGGGAGGTTCATTGCTATCAAACCGTGAGCACGTAGTACGGGGCAATAAGAATCTTAAGGAAAGAGTTCGCTCGCCTCGACGGTTAACTTTTCCTTTCGTTTCGTTATTTAATTACATTATATATTTATCATGTTTATATATAATATATTTGCTCGATTACATTAGATCTGTTAGTTCGATTATTCCCGATATTATCACAATATATTACTGTTTACCTAATAATAATAACACCCCAGGAATACAACGATGAATGGTTCGAGGAGCCTAAGCCTAACCTTATTTGCTATTAATTTCAATATCTGCTGTAGAATAAGAATTCTTCTATTTACCTTTCCGAATTGAAAAAAAAGAATACTTGTGCCATTACCAATCGCGGGTAACCCCAGGTCCGGCAAGAATTGCTTAAATAACTYAGCGATCTCAAATCATAGTCACGATCTACTAAAAGGCAAGTAGCTTGATTGGTTCAAATCCAATTCGTGARAGGGCTCTAGAAAGGCCTAAATTCTTCTTCTTTTTTTTCGGAACGCCGCTCTGTGAGCAAGAAAGAAGCATACTAGATAAGCATAAAGCAGGAAGAAAAGACAACCATAGCTACAATCATTTGCAAAAACTTGGTGAAAAGAAATGAAAGAAATCTGTATTGATTTTCTGAAGCTCAAGTTGAACTAATGAGGAGCTCGACTCTTGTTTCAAATTACTTTTCTCTTTTTAGATTTCTCTCTCTCCCCCTCGATCCATTACACGTCTCTCGAGGCTTTGGTTATACTGTTCCTAGATAGGCGTATATGTTTAGTTAATACTATGACACGTGTCATTTCGTGATTCACAATGGTGTTGCCATGGGACCAAGTCGTTAACAATTTGTATATTACTCACTTTGGCGGTAAGCTTTCACTGAATCCACTAATTGGTTGTCGGTTAGTCAACACGACAGCCCTCGAGATTGGTGTGTTATTTCATACTATCTATCAAGATCCTTATGCATAAGAATACTCCAAGTTTACTCTTTGTACACCGCTAATTGTCCACAAAAGGTACGACTAGGTTTGGAATGACATTTCTTAAGAGTGTGCATGGTTCTGCTCGCTTATTTGCCCATATATCTTCATTATGGCTTTTTTCCTTTCCTTCTCCAACTTACATGCGTACTCCCACCTAGGCGAGATTAGTCCCACATGATAATCCAAATGGGACGGCTATCAATTAATTATAAAAGTGTCACTTTTGCACTGAAAATATGATGATGCTCGACTTTAAAAGTGTTACATTATATTTTAAATACAAAGTTGTCACTTACATCTTAAATAAAAGGATATCATCTTTTTAAAGTGTCACGTATGGCCTTAAAAGTGTTAATCGACATCTTAAATAAAACCATCAAGTTCATTTTGAAAAATGTAACAATTAGCATTAAATGTATTGCAGTTTGCATTTTAAATTATTGTATATTGATTATATATATATATATATATA
>BMAC01000783.1:246773-279664 GCA_014905375.1 Phtheirospermum japonicum
GAATAATCAATTAATTAGGAGCCAATTTAGTAATAATTACCTAATTAGGGGCCAATTTAGTAATAATTACACGATTAGGGGCCAATTTAGGAATAATTAAGCTTGTGTAGATTTTGGAGTACATTTGTCTATACAGAGCGCACACAGCACCCGTACAGAGATTGTCCTCCTCAAACGCCCTCCCCATGTCGGCTCCAAACATACTTAATTCAGACAACATATTTGGAGCAGACATGGTGAGGGTGGTCGAGGAAAGCGATGACCTGTATTCGAGTATTGTGTGGCTCTGTATAGACAACGTGTCTACTTCAAAATCTACCTATCTAGAAGCAATCTTGTATTAGGATTTATCATTAGATTATTAGGGTTTACTTTCAAATTTAGGGTTTATTCACCTATTATATTGTATATATATTGTTCACGCATGGGAGGCAGTGGTGATCGGGCGGGGTTTAATTTCGTTTATATATAATATTGTCATTGGTGTTGTTGGTTGTATACCGTCGGATGTTGACGTGGGTTACGGCGCCGGCCGGGAGGTTTTGTCCCTCTAATAGCGGGTYTTCAAATCTTATTTTTAAAAACGTGATAGGGTGTCACRRDATTTTATTTAAGTTTTCAAAATATTTTTAAAAAAATGTGACGGTGGTAATTGCTTATTTGGAACCTTGGCGAAGTGACGCGATGCATATAAATCACTTGTTTTAAAATTAATATCATATAGAAAAATTTGAAACGAAGTTTCGAATTATTCCAATATTCCTTAGACCCGTTTGAGATTTAGTATCAAATATAGAGTTTGATACTAAATTTTAAATTGTCCCATTTTTTGACAGTTTGAGAATGTGACTTGTAGTATGATTATCTTATGTGTATGTTTTTTTTTTTAGTTTAGAAATTTCAGTTTCTGCATCTCTCTAATTATTCTCGGGTGCACTGAAATATACGTGCACTACGAGAACTGGGGGAGATGCTGCCGAAATTTTGAATTTAAGAAAAATACATATGTTAAGATAATACATACTACTAAAATGTCACGTTCTTGAATGGGATAGAAGTCTTACCAATTATAACTCGAATTCCCCATTCTTCTCGTAATGCTGCCGAAATTTTGCCACCTTCTTTAATTATAGAACACACTTAACACTCAAAAAACTTGGATGGTAAATGATCGTAGTTTGATATAAAAACGAAATATTTTAGGATTTCTAGAACACGCTTAAGTCTCAAAAATCTGACAATCGTGCAATGTTAGGATGAGTTCCGATCGTATACCGGATGTAAGATTAATGGTTATAAATTTCACACATTGGAGCACGGATCTAACAGAGCAACATCGAGCAGTGGAGTATGTATTAAAGGGTCAACTATTGGGGACACCGAATATGATTATTACGGTCGTCTCATAGAAATTCTGCAGCTCGAATACACTGGCCGAATGAAGAAAAACACACTATTGTTCAATTGCGAATGGTTCGATCCAACAAGTGCAGGCACAAAAGTCCATCCAAATTATAAGATTATTGATATCAATCATAAGCATAGGTTCAACCAATATTAACATTTTGTACTTGCTTCACAAGCTGCACAAGTATACTACTGTGCATACCCAAGTTTGAGACGAGACAAATTGGACTGGTGGGCAACGTGTAAAATCAAGGCGAGATCAAATGTTGAGTTTATCGACCCTCTACCAGAAGAATCATTTCAAGAGGAAGCTATAGATACACGCAGTCCGATTCAACTCGACGATGTCGGTTTTCAGTTGCACGACCTTAATGATAATTACGTGGAGGAACTTGGTAATAACGAGACAAATGATGATACAAAAGAAGAGTTACTTACCGATCAAGATACGAATGAAGATGAGTTTGATGATACATTTAATAGCGAAAGTGATTAGTTTGGTTGAAATATATGTAATTTATTCTTATTGTAAAACACACTTTTTTTATAACTACTTTTTTTTTTAATTTGGATTTATTAATACGTTTGTTGTCTAATATATACTGGTATTATGTAAAATGCTCGTATTATTATCTAATAATTTTATCAGATGCCGTTGCGTCGAGGATCCGGTAGCGTAGGTCGATCAGATATGGGATCGGCTAATCGTTTAGCTGATTTTGACACCGACTACATGGGTCTCGGTAGTGATCATCCGGCGACGCAGACCGATGCAGACGCCGACGTCGCGTACACCATCACAGACCCCGTCCGACGCGGGTACATCACGAACCCGACGGCAGTTGGTCGCACCACAGAGTGGTATGGTTCAGTTTTATATTGCAGGGGCGAAGTAAGTAAATCAATGATTTTTAATTATCATTATGATTAAATTTTATTCGCCAAAAAATAAAAACACAATTGAATACAGGCTGCACAACACAGGGGGGAGGGTGGCCACTATACTCCGTACGATCTTTGAGAGGGATCTCCATCCCGACGGGTGGTGCTATAAGGCGGTCCCTAAGGAGACTAAGACGTTTTGGTGGAAGATGTTTAAGGTAATTATTATTTTGTGTCCAAATTTGTTAGTATTTACCGTAAAAACACAATCATATGTTTCAATTGAATTATTTGTTAATATTATTTTGTTACTATTGTTTTATTTTGCAGGAGGTTTGTTATTGGGACCCGGAGGAATACAGTGAGAAAGACATACGGAAGGTATTTTTTCCGATGATCGGGGACCTTTACGGGAAGAATCTTAACGAGTATAAGCAGTATATTGCCTCCCATGGTGGTGGTCGGTCGGAGTGCCTGACCGAGGAGGGTCTGAGGTAAACGATTTTGTTATGTGTTTTCTTATTAAATTAGAATTTTTTATTTATAGCATATAAATTATATCGTATCCTATATATCATCCATTTCAACTAGCGCTTGGAAGGTTGAGTGGGATAAGCCCGAGAACAAGGCCAAATCCGAGCATTGCAGCAAGAACAGGAGGAGCAAGCCTGTTGGACCGGGGACTGGGATGTCGAAGCACACGGGGGTGCTAGATCTACTATCGACCATGCTTTGGATAAAGTAAGTGATTTTAGAATATAATAATATAATATTTATTTGTTTAATTTTAATGTTAATTATTTGAGAATTCTATTTGAATACAGGAGGGGGAGACGGGTGCGCCGGCTACGTGCTACGATCTTTTTAAATGTACGCACCAAAAGAAAGACGACGCGTGGGTCGATAGGAGATCTACTAATATTAATGTGAGTCTCTTTCTTATTTTTAACTTATTCTTTAATTTTAACGTAAAATTTTAATAACAAGTTGTATTTCAGGAGGAGTACGAGCGACATCTGACCCAGGAACAGGAACGTGCGTCTTCCTAGGAGGAGAGTAACGAGGTTGACCAGGACCAGGTTTTCCTCGGCGTCGCCGGGTTGAGCAAGGGACGGCTTTACGGCACCGGCGCGTATGGGAAGATGGTGGCTGCTACGAAGGATTTATTGAAGGGCGGCTCTTCCACCTCCTCCCAGGCTGATAGGAGCCACGTGAGAGAGCTCGAGGAGCAGGTCGAGGCTCAGAGGGCGCAGCTCGAGGCGTTGCAGCAGCAGGCAGACGAGGAGAGGCGACAACGTGCGGAGGAGCGCCGGCAGCAGGAGGAATTTCAGGCGCGCATGGCTGCCCAGATGGCACAGATGACTGAGATGTATGCTCGTATCCAGCAGCAGTTGCCCCCTCCCCATCAGCAGCAGCAGTACCCCCCTCCCCATCCATATAACATTTTTACGGTTCATATAAACTTTGTTACTGTGTCGATCGAACGCATGTAATTATTCTTAGATTTTCAAATATTTTTTATAATGATTGGTTTATTCATTTGTCTTTTCTTTAATTACTTTTTTCAAATTTTTGGAAATTTTAATAATTAAGCAGGCATTAAAATTAAAAATTAAAAATTAATAAAAAAATTAAATCCGGGGGAAACATCCCTCGAAAATCCCCTGGAAACTTAAAAAAAAACAAAACAAAAAAAAAACGAGGGGATATTCCCTCGAAAATAGAAAAATCCGAGGGGTAACAAATCCATCGATTTTCCGAGGGAACTTTCCCTCGGAATTCCGAGGGATTTGTTTCCTTCGGAAATAGGAAATATTCGAGGGAAAAAATCCCTCGGATTTCCCTCGGAATTCCGAGGGATTGCACGGAGATGTTTCCGAGGGAAAATATCCCTCGAAATTCCCTCAGTTTCATATTTTCGAGGGAAATTTTCCCTCGATTTGTCCAAAACCGAGAGAAAAATCCCTCGAAAATTTCGATTTTTTTTGTAGTGGTGTGTGTGTGTGCATGCGCGCGCGCCAGTTTATAATATAATATATATACAAGTGATATTTTTAGTGCAAGAGTGGCACTTTTATCACTAAAAGTGGAAATATTTGGGGCAAAATTGAACCCGTAAAATACAAGTCTTTGTCTACCGATAGATAGCATTGCATATTTTTTAAATACTAGTGATTTGTGTAATTTATCTAACCATAAGTGTATGGTGTAGATATAGTACACAACGAGTAAAGTCGTATTACATAAGGACCAAGTTGATTTGGAATTAAATAAGTAATATAATATAGATAATTTAGCTTTATTAAACGATTTGAAAAGGTGGTTTGGATTTTGTGTCGCTGTAAATGACGAATATAAATAAAAATGAATATAATGTTAATTATATCAACTCAACAAGAACAATAGCAAGATGTAATAATAGAGATTTTCAAATGATAAATAGATATTCAAGGGTTGGGGCCACAATGAACTTTCAATGTTCGTTAATTTCAATCAATCAAGTATTGTTTGTGATTTACTTGACTTTAAGTTAGTCATAATTTTAGTTTAATCCTCCTCTATAAGTGATAAAAATCGTAGAATCTAAATATAAAACAATGTATCGTTTGAAATCATATTTAGAACTGCAAAAGGTTTTGAAATTTTAAAAGACTCTACTCGCAATCTCAAGTCTCTCAGTCTTATTGATTATAATGTTTCATGTTTGAAAGTCTATTCTTCTTAATATTTATAGTAACTCATATTTATTATTTGTTTCATTATATATATATATATATATATATATATATATATATATATATATATATATATATATTGATAAATATTAAAACATCAAACATCAAAATACTAGTAATTTTGAAGATTGCTTCCTTCAATATTTTTATCCAAAACAAAACTAGTTAAGTAAAAGTAAATTGTGTATTTAGAAGGGACATGTGTGTAAGAATAAATAAATAAAAAGAGACGTGAACAAAAATATTATGGGAAACAATCACGTGGTTAAGAAAGAACAAACCGACTTGTAATATTCAAGCTAATTGACAAACCATCGGGTCAATTACTGTTCTGTACTAGTTTGAGTCATGAGATACTGCGTTGCATCATCCTTTATTATTCATACACTAAAAGTATTAATGTCAATTAATAATTATATCGTATTTCGTGTATAGCACAATTAAGAATATTATTTATAATTTATATGTGACACATCTCAAAATGAAACATTTTTTTTCAAAGTAATATTACTAACATAAAATTAGGGCAACACTCGTGTATCATGCCAGACTAACGGATCATTCGTTAGGCTAAAAGTTAATACATAATAGTGAAAAAATCAATAAATCATACTACAGAATGAGTCAGAGATTTATGAAAAATCAATACGTTTCAATAAAAAAACCAATATATCATAATACAAAAATCAATACATTAACGGGATCACCCGTCAATCTGGCATAACGTAAATGTTCGCCAAATTAATATATTGTTTGGTAGAAAAGAGAGAAATTATACCATCAAACTCGGGTGCATAATGCATGATGCTATGTTGATTTTATATAAAGAATAAAAATTTGTGTTTGACGCATATAAAATATGTGTGCTTTGTATGATATATATATGTATTGTGTGTGATGAATATGAACATTACGTGTGACTCGTATGTATGTATATTTTGTATTTAATTTTTATTGAAACGAATAAAAGTTGTGCGATTGTTTAGGTATAGTATGCGTCATGAATATGTTTATAAATATTACACATAATGAAGAAGTTTACGATGAATATGATCTATGTGTGCAATTATATGAATATATAGATAGTGCATTAATAATATAATTATATTTATAAAAATAATATATTATCAAGTTATCACATAAAATTTTAAAGTGGAATTACATGATTACAACCGTGAAAAGATAAAGTATATTTAAAATAATAAAAAATATCACGTTAATGTTTAAAATTATTTTTTCGATCAACACCAGGAAAAATCAAGGAGAACTGCAGAAAATATAATAATAGATTTGCATGTTTTCTTGGAATTTATCATTTTCCTAATTAAATCATGGCATTTTAAAGACGAGAATTAAAGATGAAAGCAACCCAGAATTGTCCACAAAGAAAAGCATATTTAAACTTTTTTTCTCACTTATTGCATAAGATTGAAGTTTGACCCATATTTCTTAAATAATATTTGAAGGTTTTCTTTTCTTTAATAAATAAATTCTTAACCTTTTAAATGCTCTAATTCTGGATTTGTTTTTCTTCAATAATTAGAAAAAAAATTAACTGGGGCTAAGAACATGAAAAGCGTATTAAGTATTATAATCTGGATATTAAAGGCAAGAAAACATATAGTATTGCATTTTTATTACAAAGACCTGCAAATAAATAGAGAAATATGAATGTGAAAGAAATTCAAACAGAAGTTATATGCAAATCAAAGCTAAAAGGTTGGAAAATATACAAGAAAAAGGCCCAGAATGAGAGAAAATTCAACAGCACTTGTGAAACCCTCTCTCTCTAGTTTCTCTCTCTTCCTATCCATCTCTCTCCTATTCGGATATACATCGACTTAACTTCTCATGTAGCCCACAAAGATTCTCTTTCGTTTTCTTCCTGGAATTTCTTGATTTCTCCGCAAGTTGGATGAGAATTGATTGTTGATGGATCAATAGAGAGCAAACAGATAAAAGGTCGAGATTGTAAACCTAATTTGAAAAAAACAAAAAAAAAAACAGAAAAGTTTTCGCGAGATTGAATCATGGGAGAAGGTGAGAATTATCAGTTTTTTAATTTATTTTTTTTGTACATTTTATTTGGGTTTTTGATTTTAGGGATTTAGGGTTTTTTCCGGTTGATTTCTGAGATTTCCTGTGTTCGATCTTGTTGAGGCTATGCCGAGACTCAAATCTGATTTCTAGGGTTTCTTCTTTACTTCTGTAAAATTGCGTTTTATTTAGGTTTCAATTTGATGCTCTAATTATAGTAATCTTATGTGCTATCTATGTATTGCATATTTATTTTTCCAGAATTTTGAGAAATTTATCAGGAATATGGAGTTCATTGACTTAAGATTTATTGAGAAGATACTAATATCAGTTCTTGTTTCGGGGAATTATATCTATTTCTTTTTTATTTCCCAGAAAGAGTTGAACAATCAATGAATTATTGCATCAGAATATCAGAAAATAAATATTATGGACCGATCTCCCTGTTTAGTTGAACCTCTGCTACTTACTATTCCTTATGTTTTTTTCTTAATGATTCAGATTCATGTGAGATGCATTCCGAAGAGGATAAAGCCCTTCAGGAGAAGAACAAGAAAAGGATCGTGAAGACACGGGCTCAAGTTGATGCATTGGAGAAATTTTACAATGGTAGATAAAATTTCAAATTATTAATTACAAAAATATTTATATTCGTTTCACCTAATTATTAAATAGAAAATTTATCCCTCTGCTTGTTTTTTCTTCCCCAGAACATAAATACCCTACCGAACCAATGAAATTACAGCTCGCAGTCTCCATAGGTTTGACCGAGAAGCAAGTTTCCGGTTGGTTCTGCCACCGGAGGCTAAAAGACAAAAAGTCGATAAACGATGAAAAATTCGAAAAACACGGGAAACAGGATCGGTCAAGCGGCGTCATACAGGATCGCGGGAGCGGGTACAGGCAAGATTCATGCGGCAGCACGAAACAAGGAGACGATCGGAATATGGACACCCGGGAAGTTGAAAGCGAGAGGTTGACTCCGAAGGAATTTTCAAACGCTGATGTCACGTACGAGCACGGCAGTCAATATGCTGGGAATTACGATCGGACGGACGGCGATGACCCGTCTTCGGGGAGTAGCTCTTCATTAGGTCAAAACGGGGTTCCTTTTGATGCGGTGAATTCGAGGTTCCCAGTGCCGAAATTTCACGCGGGGGGCGAGAAAGCTAGGGCGGGCCCGTCAGGTTACTTAAAAGTCAAGGGTCAGGTGGAGAATGTGGCTGTGACTGCGGTGAAGAGGCAGCTTGGGAAGAATTATCGGGAGGATGGCCCGCCACTTGGGGTTGACTTTGACCAACTACCTCCTGGTGCGTTTGAGTCGGCAGCGGAGGAGCCCGAAGAAGGTGAGTTTTATGCTCGATTACAATATTAGTTGCAGAATGCAATCATTAGGGAGTTTAGGCTTGTGTTTTCATTATTAATTGGATTTTCGCAAAAATCTCATAAATTGCGCACTGTGTTTCTATTGTGAATTCAGAAACTTACTACGCTGGAGAAGCTGTTCGCTCTGCCTCACCCGATGTTTCGAAAATGCGCCAGAATCCCAATTTTAGCAAGGTGAGTTTTTGATTGTCGCTTTTAGGTTATTTAGCCTTTTCTTATAATGAGTTGAATGGTGAAATCATTTGGAAGCTCTAAATGATGCGCTTAGCGTGCGAATGGATAACATTTCATTTTAGAAAATTTGGAATAGTGATGATTTTTTTTTGAAAGTAATGAATTTTATTGAGTGGGAATGGATATGAGATAAAAATGTTATGTTAAAGTTGATTTAATATAAAAATAGTATAATAATGATTGAATATGTTTGGCATTTCGAGTTATGTGAGTGGGAAAATAGTGAAATTTATGGAAAATGTGTAACAATGATTGATGAAATGTTTTTTTTAATGAGTTGAAGGGATTGGTGGAAGAAAAAAGTGAAAAGAGATGAACAGTTTAATTTTTGAAAAAAATCCTGAAAAAAAATCTAACTGAGGCGGAAAAATATGATATTCGAATTGTTAGATTTTGATATTATTGTATCCTTTTCTAACTTTCTATTTTTATAGGGACGTGAATTCAAGCCCAGCATGGCTTTTGACGACCCTAACATCGACAGAAGGAGTCATAAAACGAGGCCCGGCTATGATATTCCTGAAAGTCACACGCGCCAAAAGTTTAGACAACATGCTTCTTTGCCCAGCAGTGGTGGTTATTATCCTAGGAGCAACACTTCATTAGAATTGCCTCGAGTTTCTCCTAGAGATATACCGGGTAGTGAGAGTAGAGATGATGATGATGATGAGTATGGGATGAGACCCAGGCCACGTGTTGAGGTTATGAGAACGGATTCATTTTTGAGCAACCCTAATTTGCAACCGTATGGTGGGATAGTGAGGGAAGAACGAGCGGATCCTCGGTTTCGCAAGTATAGTGGCGTGGGCCCGAAGGTCTCCCTTGGAGAAAACACCGAGAATGAGTATTCAAATTCAACCATGAAAGGAAATGAATATTATTACAGTTCGGGAGACAAAGGGCTGTCCCGACAAATTATTAAGGTTATTAACTTTTCGGATAATTACAAAAACTACCCTTGAGATTTGGCGTATATATATATAATAGAAACAATTGAAAAAAAAGAAGAAAAAAAACAGAAGAAAAAGTGATGTTTGTATTTTGGATTTTCTTTGGGTAATTAGACTAAACGTCGGGTATTTTTTGTAATTAACAATATTAACTTTTTTCGTACGACCAATAATTTTGTTTGTCTGGTGCTGATGTTTTGTGCTTTGAATATAATGCATGCAGGATGGCAAAACATACCATGATAGGAGGATGATAAATGAAAATCCAGTTAAGGTCCCCTTCAAGAATGATTTGACTGTAAGTTATTCTGCCTGAATGACCGAACACTAATTCTGATGTTTTTTTTAGGATATTATTGATACTATTTGTTTTTTAATCTTTACATATGTTATTTGTAGGCTCCGAAAAGAACAAGGGAAGAATATTCTCAGCAGCAATACCTGAAAAGGTCATCAGCCGTGGATAACCAACCACACAAGTATCAAGCCATAAGGTTTGAAATAATATATTAACCTGAAATTAATTTCTGAATATTGGTGGTTGTTGTGCATGTTTCTTTTTTGTCGAAGATGACTTATTCTCCTTACCTGACAAATTTTCCTATATCAGCTTGTACATTTTTTCTAACGTGGCACGAATATTTCTATGCTTTAGGTCCAGAGAAGAGATGCCGTCGAGGTTTAGTGAAGACGACGAAAGTGCAGAAACAAGTTCTTCGGTGGATTAAAAGAATGGCAATGGATGAGAGGCTATATGGATGAAAATACGCTGTCTACTTGAATAAGGGTCTATAAATTGCATCCATCAGTGTACCAAAAATATGTACAGTTCAAGTTTTTATGGGTTTTTTTCCCCTTTTATTTAATTTTATCATTGTAATGTTAGCTAGCTCTTGTAGGAACACTGTCATTACCAAAGAGACCAATGATTTTTTGTCATGGCCTTGTGTGAATGAGTCTAAACTGTGCTCGGTTATTTACTTTCTGATCATTTTTTTCACTTGTCTTACATAATCATCACAGACTTCGGAATGATCAATATATTAGAGACAAGTGATGAATATGATGAATGTACACCATTGTTTCTTATGTATTCATATTTGAAGTGGCAGATTCAATTTCGAATTGACATCTAATACTCTATTCATCAAGAAAGGATAGAGTTACGGTTATTTTCCTTTACTCAGTTTAATAAAATATTTTTTAATTTAATGTAAGTATTACCTTTTCTCTCTATGTTTATGGTCAATTGATTAGTTTTCCATGAAAGTAAGTCAATAACTTGAGTAGTATAATTTTAATATCATTGAATAAGAGTATACATGGAAATAAAAAAATAAGTTATATACTTACTAAATGCGGCAAGAAACCTAAATCTAAGGGACAATCATACTTGTAAGTTATAGCAACCTTTTTTTGGGTAGGAGTGGTTTTTTTTTTTTTAAGGGTAAAGGAATTGGTTGGAATTGGGGGTGAGCATTAGGTCGGTCGGCCGAAAACCGAACCAAAATAACCGAAACCAAATTTGGCCTAAAATTTAAAATCGAAGCGAACCGAAATTATGTCTAAAATCGCAAAAACTGAAAACCAAAATATTTATAAAATTGCAAATCGAACTAAACCGAAATTATGTCTAAAACTGAATTAAACGAACCGAATTAATAAAAAATAATAATAAGTAATATAAAAAATATATTTTTTATGTTTTAATTATATTTCGTTTAAAACCGAATCGAAATAACCGATTTTTAGAATTTTTCAGACCGAACCGAATTTACATAAAACCGAACCGAACGGTTCGGTCGGTTATTTCGATTTTTTGCTCACCCCTAGTTGGAATGTGTTCCCATCTATTAATAGGGTTTTGCACAAGCGCACAACCACCGCAGATGGCAACTTTGGCCGGCGGCCCCCGATTTGCCGGCGCCATTTAGGGCGCCCAACTCAGTGCCTTCGAGTGGAGCGGGTCCGAATACCATTTTCGCCTAGCGAGTACCCTCACCCGTCCCTTCATAATATTTAAAAAATATATATTTTATGTATATTCATAAATATTTCATATGATTATTTAAATTTATACACTTATACATTTAATATTTAATATTTATACATCGAGAATGATATTATTTTTGAGATTTAATAAAACAAAACAAATGATAACTAAACTTATAAATAAACTAACAGATGTATAATATATAAATATAATATATATATTGGTTTATTATTATTTTTATATAATTTGTATCTTATATTCACTGTTTTAAAAATCGGATCGGACCGGCCGGTTCAACCGGTTAAACCGGGAACCGGCCATTGACCCGTTCCGATCACACCTATAAAACCGTTTTAGCGGTTAAACCGGTCAAGAACCGGTCAAAACCGGTTAAACCGCTGAAAATCGGCAAAAAACCCGGTTGAACCGGTCAAACCGTTTTTTATGTGCAAAATATTGTGTATGATTCAACTAAATTGGCATAATTATATTAATGATCCATGAAATCTAATCAAGCGATATGAAAATAAATAAATTATGTTCGGTCAATTTTATTTTTTTATTTTTATCTCTCTTAATAATCTAGACAAATAATTAAGATAGTGATCTATTATTTATATATCACATAACAAAGAAATACATTAATATGTTTAATAGAGTATAAATAAATTAAGCATGTTTATATAATAAATTAATTACTTTTTCCAACTACTAATCAAATTAATATTTATATTAATACATTACATAATATTTCATACTATATAATTAATAATACTATGTTTTTTATTAATACGGTTGGACCGGCGGTTGAACCGGTCCGACCGGTTGAACCGTGAACCGGTGAGGAAACCGATTCGTTCACCGGTTCGGTTTTTAAAACATTGCTTATATTCATATTTTAATAGTAATATATTTGATTATTATATATTAAAAATAATTGATATTTTATTATAAAATATAAAATTTATTTCAACGGGCGATCCGCCGCCCACCCAGTCCGCAACCCATGGCAAGCCGCCCCGTCTACACCGCCTCATTGTGATCCCTAACAAGCACACATGGTTCGAGCCTAGGAGAGAATCTAATTTAAACTCACATAAACCTTTAACTTCGTTTTACACCCTTTTATTTTGTCAGAATTACATTTAACACCCATGAGGCCAAAAGAGAGATTTCGAAAGAAAAAAGAAGCCAAAAGAGAGATGAAAAAATGGATTTAACCTGACGTGGCATTGAGGGATTGGTCGAATGCCCTTCCCGGGACGTGGCTCCGCGGGGCATTAACCCCTACAGTATTTTATCCTGCAGTTCCTAAACACGCTTCGAAGCGATTGTACGTAAGACCAACCGTCAAATGTACAACCATATGATATTACAGTTCTCGTGATAATATAAATCTCTAAAAATGCCTCTTTTTATTGAAATTTCTCAATTCCTTTCTGCTGTGTGCAAATCCTAAAACCCTTTCTCTCTCCGTGTGTGCAAATCACACACACTGAGGGTGTCGCCGATCTGCGAAATTGACGATTGGCGTACGTCGAGAGGAAAGGGGAGGCCATCAATTTCTTCTTCGCCTGAAGGTTTATATCTTGATTTTTGTCTGTTTATGTGCTATTCATACTTGTATCTAAGTGCACTCATGCGTTGAATTTAAAAATGGTTTTTTAGAAGAATTAATTCATATGCTTCTTTGTTGAATTCAGGAAAATAAATGATAATTATGTGAATCAATCATTCGAAAAGTTTTGTGACATGATCTTGAGATTTAATCTGCTAGTTGATTTGGAAAGATTTTGTTCTGCGATGGATAAAGAGAAACAAATTGAATTGCGTGATATATATATATCAAATTGTGTTTTCCAAAATTTCCGTTTCATAATCTCGGTTCATATTGTAAAGGATCTTGGAAAGATCACAACTTGATATAATATTTTGATTTTCACTTGTACTGTGGTCTCTGATGCTGTAGTTTCTGTGAAGGAAAATCGAGGGACAGTTCAGAAATCTCAGTATTTAGAATGAAGAACCATGAGCGTCTTGCTAATTTGGCTCTGGCAGGTATTATCTTTATCTGTGTCACAGTTTTGTCGATTTCAGGATATTAAAAAATTTGTTCTTTCTGTTGTTTATGCACTAGAAAATTGAACCTATGAATTTATATTTATTTTTTAATTTTTTGGGGACAATGTTATTTGTGCACTTTTCCCATACTTCATCTTGCTCAGTTGATGGGTTCAGGAAACTTGATTCTATCTACTATGGTAATTAATCAGTGATATCTGTTTTGCCTCGTATTGCATATTGGATCTGTTGTAGTTTAATGTCCCTCTTGGTGTACTTGTGGACGTGGTCAGACGGCATTTTGTCAAATCTTTGTTTGTATATTTGCCATAGAACATTCTGAAACATGTTTTATCATTGACTGCAGGTTTGACCCTGGCCCCACTTGTTGTGAAGGTAGACCCAAATTTAAATGTCATTTTGACAGCTTGTCTAACTGTCTATGTGGGTTGCTATCGTTCCGTTAAGCCAACTCCACCATCAGTAAGTTGAGCTTGTAGATGCATTTCCATCAATTAATTTTTGTGCCCTTAACAATATGTTTTGACATTTACTTTTATCGTGCTTATCAAATTTTTGCAGGAGACAATGTCCAATGAACATGCCATGCGTTTTCCTTTGGTTGGGAGCGCAATGTTGCTGTCACTGTTTTTGCTATTCAAATTCCTATCAAAAGACTTGGTTAATGCTGTATTAACGTGCTACTTTTTCGTACTCGGAATTGCTGCTCTTTCGTATGTTTTTCATATATGGGCTTTTTCTAGTATTTTATTTATGGGTTATTATAAAACTACACTGTACTAATTTATTTGCAATTAATCTTCTTTATGCTGTGTCAACTCTGTAGGGCAACATTGCTACCCGCGATTAAACAATACCTTCCGAAACCATGGAATGATAATGTCATTACATGGCGTTTCCCATACTTCAAGTGTATGTTACTTTTTCGCACATGCCATTTTTGTATTGCTCTTTGTGGTTATTGTTCTTATAATATGATAGAAGCTATTTAAGACTCATTATCTCTCTAAGATATTCTTATTACATGCTTGACCATAAATTCTATTTTGTTTCAGTGATTTTTTTATGCCTTTGTTTGTCCCAGAATAATATACTAATATTTCTATTTTCACTTGGTAATGAACTTTTAAGATTACTGTCGGAAATATTTAAGCTTTTTGTTATATTAAACTGTTGCCTTTGTAGATAATGATTGACAGTGGCGTTATATCATTATTTTAAATGGGAATTTATATGTAAAAATAAAATCCCACATTCGGAATGAGATTTTTTAGGTTTTTTTGGAAGATCAGGTCTCCATTGGAAACTTAAGCATTTTGAAGATTTAGATGGATTCTATTCTGAAAATGAAAGATAATTTACTTGGTCAAACCATTACCTGGTTAAGTTGTGCACTAAAAAGGTGAATGATTTTAACATTAGTAGGGCTTGATTTAGTTGCCAATGTACAATCAGGATTGGAAAACTTTAGCTTGGTTATTGGATTATTTTGGGTTTGATGTCATTTAAGTTCTCTTTAGAAATAAAAGGTTATCCTTCAAGGCCTTGTGTTTGAGCTGTGTGACATTGTATTGCCCGTGATATGCAGAATGATATTTTTCTTTACACATTTGTTGCACAGCTTTGGAGGTTGAGTTTACAAAATCACAGATCATTGCTGCAATTCCTGGAACCTTCTTTTGTGTGTGGTATGCTTCAAAGAAGCACTGGCTAGCTAACAATATCTTGGGTCTCGCATTCTGCATTCAGGTTGGATAACAAAACAAACTTTTATTGTTTATATTGGGCAAATTCGTGAAATTAAAATTTTATACCTCGGAATCTGAACTTCTATATCAGTGAATTATTTTAATAACATAAGTTTTATGTGGAAAAGCTTAAACTCTCCTTTTTTCATATTCCTTTTCCGTTTCAATATAATTTCAGGGAATTGAAATGCTATCACTTGGCTCATTTAAGACTGGTGCTATTCTCTTGGTAAGCACTAGAAAACAAGTCTTGAATATATCTGTCAAAATTAAAGTTACTTTATTATTAATACAATTTTTTTTTTAATTTAATGTGTATTTTATGCCCATTGCAGGCCGGACTTTTTGTATATGACATATTTTGGGTCTTTTTTACTCCAGTTATGGTTAGCGTTGCTAAATCTTTTGATGCTCCAATAAAGGTAGCATGACTTACTGGCATGGTGATTATGACTTTTTCGGTATTCCTGCTTATATAATTTACCCTATATAATCATGCTTCACTTTGTGCAGCTTTTATTCCCTACCGCAGACGCTGCTCGTCCATTTTCTATGTTAGGACTTGGCGATATAGTGATACCTGGTACGAACTTTAAATGTAAATTCTTTGAGGATGTGATTTGTAATGCAGAAACAAATTTAAAGGATGTAATTACGATTTTAAAAATAGCTGCCTTTTTTCCACTTTAGAATATCCATGATGTGCAAGTGTATTTCACTTGTTAATTTTATTGCTGGAAAAATTGTTTTAATTTTGCTTTTGTTTTTCCAGGAATCTTTGTAGCATTGGCACTAAGATTTGATGTTTCCAGAGGGAAAAAGAGCCAATATTTTAAGAGCGCTTTTGTAGGATATGCAGTTGGTTTAGTTGCCACAATCATTGTCATGAACTGGTTTCAAGCTGCACAGGTGAGTAACCTCTCGACAAGATTTGAATTTCTATGATGCCCCTCGTTTTGTTACTTGAGTCCTTATACCCTATCTTTTTCCAGCCTGCACTGTTGTATATCGTGCCTGGCGTCATTGGATTTTTGGCTGCACATACCATATGGAATGGGGAAGTCAAACCTGTGAGTTGACTTATTCTTATTTTATTTTGTTCTCATTTACGGTTCCACTAGAGAAGAAAGAATAATATTTAAAAAAGAACACTCAAAAGAACTAATCTTTGACATGCCGCAATCTTTTGTGCAGTTATTGGCGTTCGATGAGTCTAAAACAAGTGGCACTGAAGAAACTGATGAAGACTCGAACAAGAAAGAAGACGAAACTGATGCAGACTCAGACAAGAAAACAGATTGAAGGGTTAATTGGTAGATTGATTGGGCTGAAGGATTGATTACAAATCTACATGCAAAGAATGTTGAGGACATTTCAGTAGACAGACTAACTTATGCACCACAGATTGTTTTACCAGATTTTGGTCATATTAGCAAAAACAAATATGAAGCATTTTTACAAGGCCGGTAATAGATTTCTGGATGTGATACCATAATCATGATGTTTGGTAATTCTTATTTGGTCCCAGATTACAAGTTGTCACTCATTTCTACTAGTCCTGTTTTAGGAGATAAGCAAAGCCAAAATTCGTATGTTAGACAATTCTTGAAAGCTTGCATAATACATCAAAGTTTTATTTACGTTTTCTCGAAATAGGCAGAGTTTTATTTTAATCAAAGAGTACACCCCCGTCACAAATATAGTCATTCAGGCATTGACATTTTCTTTTTTTTTTTTTTAAATCGGATGGGTAATTATTTTTTTATTTTTAATGAATTAAAATAATTAACTAAATTGTTATTTCGTAGAATTAAGTAATGTATATTCAACTGATCTTTACTACTTCTCTTAACATAACTATATTTTGTAGGTATAAGAGAGAGAGTGGTATGTCTTTGCCCAATGACGATAAAAGTATCGTTTTGTAAATATATTTTTTTTTTTTTGGTAATTTCCACTCGGATGGAACAAGCCTGCATTTAAATGGGTCTAGACAAACGAAGCCCTAGTCTATTTAAAAAAAGAAAAAAGGGAAAATGACACCATTTACCCTTTTTCTTTTTTTTTTTTTTTTTTTAACATTCCGTCGGAGTGAAATTTTTCCTTGTAGTTTTTCTATACTTTCTTTTCCATAAATATGAGATTTGGAGATTTGTAATGTATGATTATTTTTGCTCAGAGCATCTCCTATAGGATCAGGGGCGTAAGCAGCCCCGTATATAATTTCTAGCCTACGTTTATAAACTTTAGCCAAAATATATATATTTTTTTGCTATTTTCAATATAATTTTTTTTTTTTGAAATTTCAAAAGGCCCAAAATATTTTGGGCTATGCCCAGGGGAGCCCCCCTGGCTTCGCCCTTGATTGGGATGTCACTTGCAGTAGATTTTTTGCCACATAAACTTAAAATTCTTATATTACAAGAAAAAATATAAACAATGTCTAGTACATCAATTGAAATAGTTTTTGCCACATAAGAAAAATAAAAAATGTAGAGTCTAGCACAGTCTACATTTAGATAGTGTGCTAAACATTATCTATTTAATAATTTAACTTATTTATTCACCCATTAATATTAATTTATTTATTTCTCTCTCCTCTACATCAATAGTAGTTAAGTATTTTACACAATTTACATTTACCATTGGAGAAAATTTCTAAATATTTATAATATATTTGTGATGTCATTGGTAATTTATAGTGTTCCATTTGAGATACTCTTACATCCTTAATTTGATGGGTTATGGGTTTTTTTTTGGAAGGTTATTGACTCAATTTAATTACGATTTTATCCTTATCTCTTTTTATTACTATTATTTTATTTCAATTTTACATTATCTCCTAGTTCGTTCATTCCAAATCCAATTTCTTTAGTTCGTTGCTTCCAAATCTAATTTCTTTACTCAAAACTTAGCGATCTCAAACTTAAGATAGTTGATTTTTAACTCTCTTTTTATTTATATATTAATTTTCACTTGTAATTCAAAATTTTAATCACAAACCAACAATTGTTAACTTTTAAACTCATTTTATTAATTGTGATTTTTTTTTCAATATGCAAATAAATATTCAACTGATTTTGGTGTATACGTAAAATCACATATTAACTAGTAGAAAATAACTGCTCATTTAAGCTGATAACCGCAACTATTTTATCTGTCTGACTTTTTGGCATTTACTTGAAAAAATTCGTGTTCAACAATGACCAACTATATGTTGTTTCGTGACAAACCAATCGAAATAGTTTGAAAATATTAGTGTGTGGTGATGAAAAATGAAATAGAACATGACCAATAATATTTTGTACAAATACGTATTCACGAATATATAATTTTAACGTTAATTTATTTAGTGTGTAATTGAGTGATTGATTTTGTGTGTGTAACCTGAACTGCTGTATATAAATGAGATATCATAAAAGAACTGTGATTATGTAATAAAAACATTAGTTCGCAAATTCGCAAATAAGTGAGAGTTCTTATTGGAACCCACCCACCCATAACTACATACATACATACATACATACATACCTAAATACATACATACATACAGATATATGGGTTCACGTGAAAAATAATCACTAGGTGGAAATGTATGAGCCAACTACACTGCATAGTATGTGTAATGCACAATGTTAATTAAGAGAATAGTAAAATTTAAAGGATCACAAAAATAACAATACACATTATTTAAAAAACATATAAATAGTATTCTACATTATTAAATTAAAATTACATATAGTGTAATATAGCGGGTTACTACATTTCCACCTAGGGATTGATTCTCATATGATCCATATTCTCTCTCTCTCTCTCTCTCTCTCTCTCTCTCTCTCTCACACACACACACACACACACAATTCTCTTCGAAACGGCCTCAATTATCTCTCACATAGGTGATTCTTTATTATAAGTAGACGACACTACTATGCTCGGCTGTTCGACGTAAGAATTATTAAAAACCAATGCTTATACTCTCTCCACAAATATCACTATTTAAATCACGGATAAGGAATAATCCCACCATAGTGATACCATGAGTCTTTATACAATTATGTTGTCCCTTTGAACCTAAATCTTGGAATCTCCATTGTATATCAACTCGTTTTTTAGAGGCTTAAGTCACATATTTATTTATGACTTTACAACTACCTCTCCATTTAACCGATTGGTTAATAGATCCGTTTAGTTATTCTTTAACTTACGTAATCAACGACGATAACATTAATAGAGAGTAGTCGTTTAAATGTGATCAGGGGCTTCTCATTTCTTGTAATTTTACATTACAAGTACAACATTGCAATCAAGCATTTTAAGTTTAATTAGGTGTAAGTATTGCAACGCCACATTTCCACCATATATTTAAATCACACCCGTAAGTGAATTGAATAAAGTGATTCACTATTTTTCAATAGTTTCAACACAAATCTCATACTTGTCTTCATGAAATGTTAAAATACAATTCAAGTTAATTAGTTTTCATAGAGTATTATAATTAACAAGTCTCAAATAAGCTAATCGAATAATTTATTGATTTATTAACTTTTGTTCCAACAACCATTACAAAGAGTTTAAACGGTCAAACTCTTTCATTTTAACATTCAATTACAACGACATACTCATAACATAATTTCTAAACAAGAAATTAGGATCTCACGTGCACCCGAATTTCATCTTATCATTTCTCATTAAACTTAGGGGATCATTAACCATACTTAGGTTTAAAGCGGTCAATTAGAATAATAAATTTCAATACCACTATTTGAAATTAGTGAGCTTTTCCAATTAAGCACATAAGACCAATAATTATGAATTTATGAGCTTTACTTGAATTTAACAAATTCAATACTAATTGAAAAATTAGTATTGATCTAGAGGTGAACGCCGGTAAGTCAGACGATTGGCGATTGACCTAGAGGTGAACGCTCCCTCCTCCGTCGCGAGGGGTACACTATAGCCGCCCGTGGTCGGCAATTGGTGCTCAACGCACAACAACAGCGGTTTCATCCCGTCGCGGACGAGATCGAAAGCCACCCCGACTGGCCGCAACCATCGACGGTAGCCACCACGATCGGAAAACAGCCACCATGGACGGTCGCGCACGACTAGGTCCGTTATTTTTCACCATCAAAATTCATAATTTCAATTTCACAAAATTGTTTTTTTTTTCTTTTTAACAATTATTTGATTTCATGATGTCAATTCATAGATTTGTGATTTCTCATGACTTGAACTTTCAAATGATGATGAGATGTATGACGAAAACGGGCCTGTATTTGCTGGTTAAATAGTAGTAGAATTATTAGAACTAAAAGTGGGACTGAAAGGGATAAAAGCAGTGAACATATATGGTTGTTGTTTGATAATAATACACTGGGGAATTGTATTTACAAACAAAACTTTAGTTTGATGGAAATTTTGACTTTGTGCATATTTGAGTTAATTACAAAAACTACCCCTATGGCTTGGCATAGTTACAAAAATGAAACAATTATCATTCCAAATTGCAAATACCCACTAATTTTTTTTTTAATTTTTTTTTCCATTTTTTATTTCGCATATACGATTTTTGGTGTCCTTGTTAGAACGACAATTTGGTAAGTGCACTAATATGATAAACCATTTGCAGAATATCATGCTATCAGTTTCTATCTCGAACTTTAATGAAATTATTACATGTTCAGCACTTTTGTTCATGCATAGTTCTACTTTGGATCCTTATTTTTGTTCCCCCCCTGTTATTAGAGCCTATGGTGATAGAGATCGTATAAGGGGGATATGGCGGTGGTGGCCGTTCTTGGAACAGAAGAATGAATGGCGAAAACAGGATTTGTTGGCGTCCTAGTAAGTTCTGTTTTTGTTTTGATAAATTGCATAGTAGAATTAGTGGAACTAAAAGTGGGATTGAAAGGAATAATAGAAGTGAAAGAATGATCATCAAGAGATGATTCAGAAGTATGGTGATCTGAATGTCATGTCTATGTTTAAATAATTTTGTTTTCTGTGTGTGGGGATTTTCTTCAAATGAGTTTTGTGTTATTTCAGTGTTGATTTTGAGGAGGAATTTGTAAACATGTATTTAAAGGAGGAAGTGTATTTACAAAACTACCCTTAAGGTTTAATTTAATTATTGAAAAAAAAAAGAAAAACTCAACTATCTTTTGAAATGTGATACACTGCACCCCCAGGATGGGGTATTTACACCAAAAAGTTAAAGGGTTTTGAAAGTATAAAAACCCGTTAGAAACTTGACTGTATCTTTAATGTAAGAGGAATGCTGTAATATTTTATGTAAGTTGCTATAAGAACTTTTATTATAATTTTAGAAAACTCCGTTTTCTTTTTGGTATTAGGCTATACCTCATGGGTCTTTTTCGTAAATATCTCATTTTTGTGTGGATCATCTATGACAAGCGAGGCATACTTTTTACACGGATTTCAATTGCAAATCACTTTTTACACGGATTTCAATTGCAAATCATGGTTTCGGAATATTAATTATAATCGAAGTTTCTGAATGAGTTGATATACTTGTTACTTTATATTTTCTAATTTTCTTTCTTTTATTTTCTTTCCTTAATTTTTAGGTGCCATACATTTGTACAAGACTTGATATTTCTTAATTTTACTTTACGATTGTTTTTTTTGCCTGATGTTTTAATGCACATCAATGCTAAACTCATCCTGTTTCCCTTCTTTTCCACCCGACATCATGCACGTAGAAGACTTGCCTTGACTTCCAACGCTATTTTTAGTCGGTAGTGCGATTGTTATTTACTGGAATGCTCGTTTGCGCTGCCATTCTCGTGTTTCCGTCAGTTTCATGTACCCTCGGAAGGAGGGCACCGAACATATAATTTATACGGAGCTGCAAGCTTATTATAGTTCTCGACTTCTAACAATTAAAAGTCTGAAAAGAAGGAAAAAAACTCCCAAACAAATATGTTTATCAATTATTTAGCAACAACAACGAAGAAAAATACAAGACAATTCTATGGACTTGTACAATAAAATCATGATATATATGTTAAATTACTAATTTGTGTTTTTGTTTTTTTTTTCTCAATGTCTGTTTGTACAAACATCATTGAAAACATGAAATAAGTTGACTAATAATGTTATTTCATAGTATATTCTTGCATTTTATTGTAATAATAATAATTTTTTTTTAATATCTTAGGATATATGCCAATACTATTGGGGCCGGGCGTTTACTGAACTTCCATGTTTAGGCCGGAGATCGATCTTATCGACATGGGTAAGTAAGTTATTAATGGAGTTCAATTTTCATTTAAAAAAAATAGTATTTAAGGCCTATCTATAGAGTATTTCAACTAACAATGTTGTTATATGATATTTCATTTATGCGAACTAATGTCTAAAATTGTTTGATTTTAAGTATCGTATTCAAGTGAAGTAGTAAAACAACCATAAAACAATCAAAAAAGTCGTATCGAACCTAGCCAAAATGATATTTGAATACTTAAAGGAAGCATGATATTTGAATACTTAAAAGGAAACCTTGCTTTAATGTTATGCTTTTAGTGTCCCATTACAAATGGGGCTCGTCTCTCCAAATTAGTAGACAGTGACATTTGACATTTGAGTTATATACTACATGAAAAGTTTTGAAATCATGATATCTTATATTATTCAGCCACATTTATACTTCTTGGTATTTACCTTTTGAATTTGGCAAATTATTTTTATTTGAGTTTGACCTATTTGGAGTTCATTAATATATCTTAAAATTTTAATGATTTTATAAATATGAATGTGAAATGTGCTGCGTCTACGTATAAGTCGGTGGACACAATGCTCCGTATTTACCGAGATTGTGACACACAACTTATAGTACAAGTCGGTGGACACAATGCTCCGTATTTACCGAGATTGTGACACACAACTTATAGTACAAGAGCTAATAGATTGTGTTCCGCGGGTCTATGAACCTCGTCACGAACGAAAAACTGGAGACCGGGTTCCAGAGGAGAATCCGGGATCTCTTGACCTATATGTTAATTTGTATGGGTTGTCAAAACAAGCTACATATTCTATAACATGGGAGGGAAATAAGACATGCGGAAAAGTTTTGAAGTAAATATTGTGAATTTTCTCATTTTCACTATTTCCTTTATAAATAAATATTATTATTATTATTTTTTTTATTTATTTATAGTTTAAAAAAAAAGTTCAAGATCAAGGTAGGCACCCTGACACTGTTGGGTGCTGTAAAGCATAAAGCATGACGAGGTCAATTCGTCAGATCTCGAATTGAGCATCAACCAATGATAGCTTGTTTAGTACTTAAAACTTATCCAAGTTTTATGCATTTGAAAAATGTTAGTACTTAAAACATGGTAGGTGATGACTTAATTTTGGAGAATTTATTTTTGAATTAATTTGTGTGTTTTGTTGCTGCTGCTTTCGCTCTGAACCATCGTGTCCAATTAGTATTTGAAAAGAGAAAAGAGAAAAGAGAAAGAAGTGTTGTCAAAAACTAATGGGATGATGAATTTGGGTGAAGGGTTGTGCTAGGTTGAAGAACAAAAAAATTGGAATTCCTTTGAATTCTATTAATAACTTGTTAATTTATGCAAAAAAAAAAAAAAAAAAAAAAGGAATTCCTTAAACAAATTAATAAGAACCCTAGCACAACCCTTCACCCCAAATTGATCACCCCATGATATTTTGACAACATTTTCACTTTTCCAATACTAATTAAAAATGATGGTTCAGAACGGAAGCATCAACAAGCGAGGCCATCACAGCTGTAGTCTCGTTTTTCGTTGGTCCAAGATATATTTCCTGAAAATACATAAATTAATTCATAAATAAATTCTCCAAAATTAAGTAATCGCCAGCAAAGTTTCTTTTAAGTACTAACATTTTTCACATGCATAATATTATTCATTGATAAAGGAAATAGTGAAAATAGAAAATTCACAATATTTACTTCAAAACTTGTTATGAGCGGGTCATGTTTCCTCCCATGTCACAAAATCTGTTTGCCAATCCATACAAATTAACATATCTTAATGTTAGGTTCGAAGACCCGGGAACACAATCTGTTAGCTTTTGTGTGTCACAATCTTGGTAAATGCGAAGCATTGTCTCCACCGACTGATATGTAGACGCAACACACTTCACATTTATAAAATTATTAAAATTTTAAGATATATAAATGAACTAAGTCAAATAGGTCAATCCGAAAGAAAAATAGTTTGTCAATTCAATAAATAAATACCAAGGGTATAAATGTGGCAGAACGTGTCTGAATAATATAAGACATCATGGTTTCAAAGCTTTTCTTGTAGTATATAACTCAAATGTCATTATCTACTGATTTGGAGAGACGAGAGCACAATAGAACAAGGAGCAATGATCATTACAACAACAGAGACGAGAGCACAATAGAACAAGGAGCAATGATCATTACAACAACAGGACAAGGAGCAATAATCATTTTGGCTAGGTTCAATACGACTTATTGATTGTTTTACTACGATACTTAACATCGAACAGTTTTAGGTATTATTTCACATATACGACTTCTTGAATACGATACTTAATAACAATTTTAGGCATTTTTTCACATAAAATGAAATATCATAACAACATTGCTAATTGAAATACTCTATAGATGCGCCTTAAATACTATTTTTAATATGAAAATTGAACTCCATTAATAACTTACTTACCTATTCTCATGTCTCCTTGATAAGTGATACGATCGATTTCCGGCCCTGTCCCTGTTGGGTAAACATGGAAGTTCAGCAGACGTCGGCCCCAAGCCGCAACCAATGATCAATAGTATCAGCATATATCCTAAAATATTAAGAAAAGATTATTATTATTATTATATATATATATGCAAGAATATACTATGAAATAACATTATTGCCAACTTACTTACTGTCTTTCAAAGCAACGTGAGGATGTTTGTACAAACATATTAGCATTCGTCATCTCTATATCCATGTATGTATTCTGGAAGGGAAAAAAACAAAAACATAAATTAGTATTTAACATATATATCATGATTTTATTGTACAAGTCTATAGAATGTCTGGTATTTCTCTTCGTGTTGTCACTAAATAAGGGATATGCATATTTGTTTGGGGTTTTCTTTTTTCCTTCGTTTTAGACTTTTGATTGTTAGAAGTCGAGAACTATAGTAAACTTGCGATCCAGCTCCGCACATATATTGTCATTCTCTGGAATTGTTTTCTTGAAAATCGGATGGAAACACAAGAATGGCAGTAACGCGAGAGGTAGCGCATACGAGCATTCTAGTAGATAACAATCGCACTATCGACTGAAAAGAGTGTTGGAAGGCAAGACAGGTTTTCTACGTGCATGATGTCGATTGCCTGAGAAGAAAAAAAACATGCCGAGTTTAGCATTGAAACATCAGGGGAAAAATAAAAAACAATGGTAAAGTAAAATTAAGAAATATGTGTGTGGACATCTAAAAATTAAGGGAAAAAGAAAGAAAATAGGAAAATGTAAAGTAACAAGTATATCAACTTATTCAGAAATTTCGATTATAACTAACATTCTGAAATTATCGACCATGATTTGCAATTGAAATCCGTGTAAAAAGCATGTCTCGCTCATCATAGATGATCCACATAGAATTGAGATATTTACGAAAAAGACCCACGAG
The DNA here is from genome assembly GCA_014905375.1 of Phtheirospermum japonicum. Taxonomy (NCBI): domain Eukaryota; kingdom Viridiplantae; phylum Streptophyta; class Magnoliopsida; order Lamiales; family Orobanchaceae; genus Phtheirospermum; species Phtheirospermum japonicum. The sequence goes on from BMAC01000783.1 coordinate 272,897, forward strand.
ATATAGTCTAATACAAAAAAAGAAAACGAAGTTTTTTAAAATTATAATAAAAGTTCTTATAGCAACTTACATCTGTAAAATACAACATTCCTCTTACATTCAAGATACAATCAAGTTTCAACGGGTTTTTTAACTTTCAAAACCCTCTTACATTCAAGATACAATCAAGTTTCAACGGTGAAGGAGTCATCCTGCCGTTGTGCCTTGTGATAGTGGTCTGCCACAGTTGGGCCTTTGAGGCAGTAAAGGTGATACGGATGAGTGGTCCACCACAGTTGGGCTTTTGAGGTAACAAAGGTGATACGGTGGTCAGGTCCATGTTTCGTCCTTCGGTCGACTATCAATTACATGGTACACGTGTCCGAATTTTATAGTGTCGCATATCTACTTGTAAAATGACATTTATCCCTCACAATGTTAGATATTTAGGACTCATGTTACTCGCATCATTTTTCTCTGGTAGTTTAATATTTAGTCTAACTTTAAGATCAGATTTTATTGTGTTTGTCTGGAGAGAGAGTATACCATGACCCACGTGCAACTTGTAAGGTGAACTTTGTAATTTAAATTATCATCGCATATAACTGACATATATCATCACATATAACTGGTACATATCATCATATATAACTGATACATATCATAACAAGTAATTGAAATTCTAAATCTAAAATTTAAAACCCTATAATTAAAAATAAACCTAAAACAAAAAATTAAACCCTAAAAATGAAAAATTAATCCCTAAAATAAAAAATTAAAAACTAAAATTGAATATTAAACTCTAAATTCTAAATTTCTATCAAATATCATCACATGTAACTGACACATATCATCACATATAACTGACAGAATGATTGATTTTTGTCGGGACCCTAAAATGGAAAAAAAAAAAACAAAAAAAAACAAAACTTTAAAATGAAATACTAAACCCTCAAAATGGAAAACTAAACCTTAAAATGTAAAACTAAACCCTAAAATAGAAAAATAACCCTAAACTTTAAATTTTTGACACATATCATCACATATAATTACCATATATCATCACGTATAACTATCATATATCATCACGTAAAATAGGGTGCACTTGCCGTTTGCCTGTAAGTGGTCTCATTTTTATTTCTTGAATGTCAAACATTACTACTAAAATATGTTTATGTTCTAATGGCAGTGTATTTTGTTGATGTTTAAAGATCTACTTTCTTATAATGGTTTGATAACACGAGTATCTTAATTGAATACAGGTGGATTCGGAAGATCCAAAGAGATTTTGCATATGGATGAGATTTAGCTGAGGTGTAGATTCATACCTATTGGAGGTAACCTTCACCTTAGAAATGAGCTTAGACCTTGTTTTAGACATCGCCATGCCTTTTGAGTTTTATATAATGTCTGAATGGTTGTTGATGCGGACCAAAATGTCTGTACGTAGTATTATTTGATATATGAGGTTATTTGTGGTAAGTGACCTCATTTATGGGAGAGGGTGTTCCTCCTAGGAGATGAACGAGCTGTATTATGTCTCTGAGAAGTGAACGAGCTGAAGACTGTTCCTTGAAAGTGAGCGAGTTGATATGGCTAGAGTAGCGACCTGTAGTATGAGGATGAGTTCTCATATAGGGTCGTGATCTCTTGTGGTTTGAGCTGTGTACTTGAGCTCGGTTATGGGCTTTGTGAATATCAAGCCTGCGGGCTTAGTGTGAATGGTTTATGAGGATATGGAAAGAATAATGGGCCCATGCCTATTCTATTAATTTAATGAGAGGTTTATTATTTATGGGAACTTAACATATTGGAGGAATCCTAATTTTAAGACAGTTGTTGTATTTATGGAATTGTGGTAGGAGAAGGTAACCCTTGTTGGGGAAGGATTTCTCTTGTATCTATAAAAGGAGAGGTGCATATCTCTCATTATTTTCATGAGCTAATATTGACTTAAGCATCGGAGAGTCTTAACGGGTTGGGGGGTGGGACTCCTACCCGTTCGAGACGCTGTTTTGCAGGATCAGCGAGATCGACAGGAGATTCGAGGAGGGCTTCCCAGGTCGCTGTAGCATATTCGGAAGTAATTCCAGGTCGCTGATTTCTTTTGAGGTTAGTACCCCCTATATTTGGTAGCCCAACTTTTTAGACTTATCAGTTGTTAATACAGAATAATCAGGTTATAGACTCTTAACCTGCCATTTACTCACCATTTACTCAGTCAACTGTATGAAAATTATTCATATCATGCAATTCATTTATGTATTTTCTTGTATTTTCTTGGGGTTGATTAAAAATGTTGTTGAACTTTAGTCTATTTACAAAAAACCCCAACTATATTTCAAGATTACAAATACCCCTGTATATTTGTTTTTATATTTAAAGTCACTCCCTCAATTGTGATTTATATATATATTTTTATAGTATACCTTTAGAGGTTATTTGTAAAATGAAATAATTTGTTTTTTTAACGTAATGAAGTCAGACTTTGAGTGAAATTGTTTTGATTACCCCCCATTTTCTAATGAATAAAAAGAAGAAAATATTGATTAAATGAAAAGGGTTGTTAAGCGACTTATCGAATGATTGTTTTGTATTTTCTCGGTGAGCCAAATATCATCTTTCTTCATTTTTATTTCAATGGAGGGATGATAGTGAGGTCAGGAGCACACATTGCCGATAATGGGTCCCGAGAGGATGCAAGAAGTTTGATTGTATTTGACTTGATAGATGACGAGAAGATGACTCGTTTGTCATGCCATTTGAGGATTTTCCTCCACCGTTGATTCCTCAAGGATTCTCGAATTATTTCTCAAAAAGCGCATTAGTGTTAGAATGCTTGGTCAATCTCTGGCATTTCCACAAGCGTGAAAATAAAAATGGTAAGTAATGAATGATTCGTCTTCGTATTTGTCATTTTTTGTTGGTTAGTAACCGTTTGGTACCAATTAAAGCAGTGTTTGTGTTTGCCAAAATATTACTTTATTAGTAAATATTTTTATATATTGTTTTGACTTAGTGGTTTTATCAATCCATACTCACATCTTTTGTCAATACTATTCCAACTTAAAATTTTCATGTCAAGTGTTTATAATTTCATATCAACATTAATCTAATGAACCCCAATTTCTTGATGGGCCAACTTTTACAACCATTGTTTTCTAGTATATCTATTAAAAAAAACCCGGCTTTAGGCTTTATTTAGTTAGTTTTTTTTTTTTTCTCATTAGATTGATTAATGTGCTTTGTTTGTGTATTGTCTATGTGGCGGGTATTGATGTTGATGCAGAAGTCCGGGACGCACATGATATTAAAACATGATGAAGATACTAGCGGATCATTGGATGAACGTACCAAACCACATCCAAATTTTGTACTTGTTGTACCTTCGTAAAATGTGTTGGAGTGCTGATGACGTTGAACTGTATATATAGACCATACTACTATAGTCGATGATAGTCAGCAAGGTGTGGATAGTGTCATGATCGACTCATCTATTCAGCAGTTATGTGTGGGTGTCTTAATAGAATACGTAAGTCTTATATGTATTATGTGCACTATCATGTCGTTAGCAATACCATTATCTTGTAGTTCTTGTGTTTTTTCTATATTTTTAACGGTTTGATATCTCTATTTTTGTAGGTTTCGTGGGGCAATTTACATGCAGATCCTTTTTGAAATTTATGTACTATGAATGGATTGATTGTCTAGATATTACATTTACGGATGATTTATGTAATTTTTTTGAAGCTTTTAATTTGTGTATTGTGAATGGATTTACGACATAATGATTTAGAAGTATTTTTGTATTGCAATAGTTTATTTTATGAGATTCTGGACAATTTATATGGCTTCTCGTCATTTTTAGAACCATCATTTATGTGTTGTTGAGAGAGAGGAACAAGATTGAGCATATTATTTTAGTCGGTCTATTATATCAGATAAATTACGGCTGATATTATTAATATTTATTATTAACATATAAACACATTTGTATATAAGCTAAATTGCGCTACTTATCACCAATGTTTTCATTTTCTACTTATGGAACAAAGTTCTATAGAAATGAAAGAAATCATCATTCATTCATTGATACGAAAGATTATCATAAATCACAGTTGCAACTTTCCTTATATACACATATGTTAATAAATAATTAAAAGTAATATAAGCCTTTTAGATCATTAAGATTAATATTTAAGATTTATCCATACTTCTCACACCAATGACCCAATCCCTATAGGTAGGTAGATAGATAGATATATTGATAGAAATATGATCACATGAGAATGAATAATTAGATGAGAAATGATAATGAATCTTAACAACTAATTTTATTGCTTTTTTTTCAAAATTATCTGGTTGCATTTCAATAATTATAACACATTCGGTGACATTTCAGCAAATAATATCATTTATCAACTTGACCCCTCGCATACCTTCTTGGGTTCTCGGAATACTCTTTCACGCACAGAAGAAAAACTCTACAAAAACCCTCCCCGTCTTCAATAATCCGCACAAATATATCTAGATTCTCAAAGTATACGATGGGACAAACTCCACAGAAATCTCAACCGAAAAAGAAAAGTCTGCCCAACAAAAATACTGGTACATTTCCCCTTATTTTATTGTGTGTGAGTTACAATGTATTTTCCTCTAATCCTTTTGTCGAATTTAGAACTCATTTAAGTTTTCTAGAGCATATATCGAGTTTTATTAGGTTTAGTTTCCTAGAACATTAGGGTTTCTATTTACTTTTTCTCAAATGCATCTACATTTTGTAGAATCAATTAACGTGGCATATGAGTGTTGGATTATGCCTCTTGATTTTCATGTGTTGAGTTGGAGGTTACATGATTTTCTATAATTGTTTTAGTAATTAGTAGAACTTGATTGCTGACATACCTTTTCTGTTTTGTTTATGCTTGTTGAATTCTTATCAATAAAGTTAACTTGCAGATAGGTTTTGTTGTCGATTTATGTGATTTGTTTTTTTGCATTAAATACATTTAGGGTTTTATTTATCACTAATTTTTCGGTTTTGAGTGAATAAGTTATGGCATTTAATCTTGCTTGTTAAAATTGTGATTAATACTAAATTATAGAATATTGTTAACTGACTTAGAAACTTAATTTAGTTCTTTTGAAGTTTTGATTTTCGATTAGTTATTTTGTATATGTTCATAATTAACACTTACTATTTTGGATATTGATTTGTGTTCTCTTCAACTCCGAGTTTAAATGGTACTAATGAAATGTTGGAATAGTTACAATAATCACTAAATTGGAAAAATAAATAATAAGAACAGAAAATATTATAAAACAAAATCAGTCGAGTCGAGAAGAATTCTCTGTCCGCAAAACGAATTTGCCCCGGTAGTGCCCTTCGGTTTCGACAAATCGTTCCCAAAGATAAAACGACTTCGTCTCTGATTTTACAGCACCGTAAAAACCAGAGCTCCGGCGAACTGGTTGAATATGAACTGAGTTACGTAAATAAAATAAATGCAGAAAATGAAATGGATGCAGAATGCAGAGTATGTTGTTTTCAGGTGTTTTAGGGTTTCATGCGTAAGGAAAGGTTCAGTTGCAAGAACCACTTCCTTTTATAGGGTACGAATTCAGGTGTTACAACCTGAATTAAGACGTCATTAAGAGAGACAGTCAAACGGTCAGCAGCAGCAGCATGAACCTGGACAGGTTCAGTGTGAAGATTCAAATGCGTATGTCAAGAGAGTGCATGCGCGTGCCAGGAGTGTGTTGGCGTGTGCCGGGAGCATGCTGGCGTGTGTCTGGAGCGTGTTAGATCAAAAAATCAAATGGGCTGACCCAGACCACCCTTACGGCCCACCTCAATCGGACCAGCCAATTCGTACCAATTGCCCAAGACCCAAGACCCAAGTTCCAAGTCCCAAGTCCCAGGCCCAGAGCCCAGAGCCCAGGACCGAGGTCCGAGGTCCGGGTCCGGGACCGGGACCGGGCTCGGATCCGCTCGGCTCCGCCGAAGGCGGACTGGCGAACCCAAGTCCAGGAGCCCACGTGAGCTTCGTTTACACAAAGTCCACACAACCCACTGGGCCCACTTGATGTCCAATCAATGTAGTGTTCAAGATTGGCGTAGACATGCCAATTGTCGAGGTGTTTCGTGACTGTAGGGGCAGTGATCGTCGCCGAAATGGTGGAGGTGATGGCCGGAATAGCGTCGCTCGTCGGAGTGCTTGAGGTTGACATCCTTTTCCAGTTAGGGATTACAGAAAAGTAAAATTACAAACAAAATTCGTTTTGGCGATTGTTGGAATAGTTACAATAATCACTAAACTGGAAAAATAAATAATAAGAACAGAAAATATTATAAAACAAAATCAGTCGAGTCGAGAAGAATTCTCTGTCCGCAAAACGAATTTGCCCCGGTAATGCCCTTCGGTTTCGACAAATCGTTCCCAAAGATAAAACGACTTCGTCTCTGGTTTTACAGCACCGTAAAAACCAGAGCTCCGGCGAACTGGTTGAATATGAACTGAGTTACGTAAATAAAAGAAATGCAGAAAATGAAATGGATGCAGAATGCAGAGTATGTTGTTCTCAGGTGTTTTAGGGTTTCATGCGTAAGGAAAGGTTCAGTTGCAAGAACCACTTCCTTTTATAGGGTACGAATTCAGGTGTTACAACCTGAATTAAGACGTCATTAAGAGAGACAGTCAAACGGTCAGCAGCAGCAGCATGAACCTGGACAGGTTCAGTGTGAAGGTTCAAATGCGTATGTCAAGAGAGTGCATGCGCGTGCCAGGA
>BMAC01000783.1:284192-323450 GCA_014905375.1 Phtheirospermum japonicum
AGAAGTTAAACACTTTTAAACTCCCTTCCACGTTGGATAACTACCAATGTGGGATAGACTTTATTACACACTTTAATACACATAAGCAACCGTTCAACTTCAAAGCATTATTTCTCACTCACCAATAAATGGATTTGAGAAATTCAAAATGCTATAATTATTTACACGACACGTAGATTAATAATATACAATTCGTTACAACGAATTTCCGCTGCACCATTAAATTGAATAAATCCAATTTAATAACAATCCCCCACATGAGTGAGAAAACCCAAAAAACAAAATGCATGTATGCAAATACGTAACTCAGTCCTTAAGGACAATAGAGAATAGGGATAGGTGGCTTGTGGCCTTGAACCCTCCTTAGTTAATACTACCGAGCATACCGGCGGATTAGTGAACATAATTCTTGAACTATTCCCCTTTGTGTATACTAAACAATAGTACCAACCCACTAAGGTCTCAATATTCTTCCGTTCTCACGTTTGTGTCCGTTTCTGGCCATGGACAACTTCTTTGGATTCATAAGCTTCAGTAGAAGCGGCCCTCACTTCTCGCTTACATAGGTGATTCTTTAAATCAGCATTCTGTCATACTCAAGTCAAAGACCTGCACAAGAATCATTAAAAATCAGAGATTTAACCTCACCACGTGACAGATTATAAACTCTACTTTTGCTGTTTAAAGAATAGGGTCGTAGAGTTTAACTTACCTAGACTTATGTAGTTTAGTTTTCCCATTGAACCAAGTTTGTGGGATCTCCACTCATCATGGTTGGTGTGCCGGGAGCATGCTGGCGTGTGTTCGATCAAAAAATCAAATGGGCTGACCCAGACCACCCCCACGGCCCACCTCAATCGGACCAATTGCCCAAGTCCAGAGCCGAGGTCCGAGGACCGGGCTCGGGCTCGGGCTCGGATCCGCCATCGGCTTCGCCGAAGGCGGACTGGCGAACCCAAGTTCAGGAGCCCGCGTGAGCTTCGTTTACACAAAGTCCACACAACCCACTGGGCCCACTTGATGTCCAATCAATAGAAGTTAAACACTTTTAAACTCCCTTCCACGTTGGATAACTACCAATGTGGGATAGACTTTATTACACACTTTAATACACATAAGCAACCGTTCAACTTCAAAGCATTATTTCTCACTCACCAATAAATGGATTTGAGAAATTCAAAATGCTATAATTATTTACACGACACGTAGATTAATAATATACAATTCGTTACAACGAATTTCCGCTGCACCATTAAATTGAATAAATCCAATTTAATAACATGAAATTAAGTAGATTGAGCCTGTGATGAACCGACTTGTATAATGTATATATACCAAAATGTTGCTGTATAATTTTTATAATATTCTATTCAATTCTGAAAATGATAGTACGTTCTTTGTGATGTTGAAATCAGGAAAATTTGTCTTCAATCATAATAAATATAATTGATTGCATTCGGTGAGTTCATTGGGGTGTGCAAATAAATGTAAGTAATGTGTACAATAAAGAGTGTGAAATAAGTTGTATTAATATGTAGAATAATGTGCAAATAAAATCCGTACCCGAATTCACATCCTTTTCAAGTTCTCTGTTACCCGACCCAATACTATCCTAAGTTTGTTGGGTAATAGAAACAAATAAAATCCTTCCTGTTATTGATTTCAACCGGTCCATTCGTTCATTGGCACCTTTACTGGACATCCGTGAAGTAGCCCTAGAAGTCTACAAAATTGGGGAGAATTACATACGAACACGGCTGGCTCCGAGAGAGAGACGCAGGTCAATAATAATATTGGGTAAAGAAAATCCATTCCCAATTTGCTATTTGGCCATCTAATTTAGGGTTTTCATTTACCTATGAACTCCAGAAGCTCAAGAAATTTCTTCGCGTGTCACAAGACTTATCTCGACATTACCCTCCAGGTTTATCTAATTACCCCTCTTGTCGTTTTTTTTTTAATGGTCAATTTACTATTATTGATTGATGTTTGCAAGGCTCCTAAATAGCCCATACCATACCTTTAAGTGGGATGAAAGAACCCTTTGGCATTTTTAGATATTGTTTCTGATTTGAATTTTCTGTTAATCACTTAGAATTGAACTGATATTTGTCTTAATTGTCAAAACAAACAGGAAGTCAGAATGTGAAGGACAATGAGCCCAGCCTTTCCAAGGTAAACCTTACCTCTGGACTGTATAATATTTTTTTTTTTTTTTTTTTTTTTTGAATTTGGTTGCATGAGCGATTTGTGCAAAAGATGTAATATTCCAGCAATGCGGATTAAAAATACGCTAATGTGGATATGGAAAACCAACTAATATGAGTTTTCTCTCTCAAACAATAAATAAATGAAATAAAGAAAGCTAACATGACTTATAAACTGTCCTCGAGCCATAACACTATATAACAAATAACTTATGTCAAACGGATTGATGGATTACAATCTGTTATTTTATTTTACCCAATATTATAATATATTGATTTTTAAGAGAATTTCTATTTGATCTATATACATAAATGTAAATTTTTTTATAATCACTCAATTTATTTTATTCATATTTAAATTAAATCAATCCTATTATATCACAAATTATCACTTAAATTATCTATAATATCCTCTATATCTCTTTTTATTATTCTCATCATCCTATTTATTTTCATCTAACCCTACCCTCAACATAATTGCCTTTAAGCGTAACCAATTACCTTTATCACCCAATAGCCATAAAACCCAATAGTCGTAAGCATGAATTAGTGAATATTGTTAATGTATAGATCCCTGATATATAGTTGTTGGTGATTACTGCTTTTGATTTGTTTTGAGTTTTTTTTTCTTTATTCCTTTTATTCTTTTTTTATTTTGTACTTTTGCTTTTAAGTGAGAATAGAAAGGTAATTGTTGATTTCATTCTTTCCGTCTGTTTTCATTTTTGACCCGAGTTCGACCTAGTATGTGTTTTGATTGGAATTTGGTTTCGAATCTTTGACTCGGTGACGGAGGTGACTCGAGTGGTGGGTGGTTGCCAAAGATGGGTATTGATTGTGGTGATAACTTATAATTTAGGAATTTGGGTATAAGGGATGGTGAGGAGATAGGGTAGTATAAAATTTCACAATAAAACCTTGACGGTGTAGTGAAATTATGTTTGAATATGAAATTTAGTAAGAAATTCCAAAACGTATATATTATGAAGGATGTAGTATTGAAATTCTACAATGTGGTATGAAATTTTGTACGTATATCAATATTAGTATGAAATTTTGTTGTGAAAGATCAGTAATATAGTTTTTGAATTGCATGAATAGTACGAAATTTCAAGATGTAGTATGAAGTTTAATACGTATAGTATGAAATCCACAATATAGTATGTAGCTTCACGATTTAGTACGGAATTTTATGCTGCAATATGGAATTCGATCGGAGTCCGACGACAACGACCAAATTCTGGCAACGAAGATAACAGTTAATATAGAATTAACATGAGTAGTATAAAATTAATATAAATGTTAGTTGGATTAAATTCGAAGTAAAGAAAAAATTGAAAAACCAATTTCATATATTAGTTTTAATTAAATGGGAAATTAATATTTTGCAATGAATTATGTAGGAAAAAATATTTCCCTAGTACGCTAGGAGTTGTCCCTTGATTTTTTACTAGAAAGTATTTTATTTTTCTCTTTTTGTAAATCTTTAGTATAACAAAGTATTTGTGGTATTATAATTTATTAATATTTATACTATTATTTAATAGTCATGAAATTGTGATCAGACGATGATCCTCAACACGTCGTGGTACTAACAAATTTCGGTCACTTGGTTAAAGGGGCGAGATTAGTGCGCATATTTCACACAGGTGAAATGGAACTTGTATGCTAGTTCATGATTAGCACGAAAGTCGATCTAGTAATAGCAGATTAGTAGTATACAAATAGCAGATTAGTAGTATACAAATATGTAATTATATGATTTATTTTTTATAATTTGAGAAGTTTATCCTATTCAACAACTTGTTAAGGCAATCACAACTTGTTAAGGTAATCAGACACATAAGTATAATTATTTTTCTGGTCAAATTATAATATGGACCTAAAGGTTAATAAATTTGTTAAAATAATGAATCTCTATGTACTCCTTAATTTATATTTAATATAAAAAGTGGTGAAGTAAATCTACTATCCAGTTAATGATATTGTAAAACATGATATTTGCTATATGATAGAATAAAACAAGCAAGTTAAGTGAACGTGCTAGAAAATAAATTGGTGTTAGTGGTGAATTAATAAACAAATGACTAATGAATATTTACTTAGCGCCTAATGAAAATTTATTTCATTCCGAATCACTCGCTTAATCAATTTATCTCATCTTTATTAGTCGACAACTAGACCATACTCAACTACTCTATTGAATATGTTTTTTGCATTGGCCAATGACTTTAGTCGACCTAATATAGAGATTATGAGTGATCTCTCTCGAAATTCCAATCAAGGAATTGAATTCTTTCTTGGCTCAAACCACCTTCATTTACATCATGATGTACCCAACACAAGCCATATCTACTCCGAAAAGGAGTGCAAGCATTGGTAATGATCAAAATACATCGCTGAGTAGTTACATTACAAATTTTAATAATATAGAATGATGGGATGATGTACATACAAGGAAATGAGATAGATTGTAAAGTTGGACCAATAGATTGACACATGATCTAAGCCCAATTTATGTGATTAGTCCGATAGGCTCGATAATTAAAAACCCTACTAATCACACCAAGAACACCAAATTAACTAATCAAACGAGTAACCAAACCAATTAATTAGTAGGAAATAGTTTGTTTAGTTAATCAACATTTGATTAGTCTTGGTTAATTTTTTCGTGTCTCCTCACTTTTCTCTTTCACGACTACGCTTGCACAACACCATTTGCCCAGCAGACCGATTGACGACGGCAAGGTAGGTTCTTCTTCCGGTCTCTTTCGATTTCTGTTTTTAGTGTAGATGATATGCAGATTTATGGGGATTATAGTTTTTCAACATCAAAAATGTCAAGAAGTTGTAGTCGAAGATTTTTCTGGTTTCGTTTGCAGGTTTGATTTTTCATGTTTGGACTAGTGTTTTGTTTGGGAAAATTTCGCTTTTGTTTGAATAAGTAACCGTATCTGTTTCTACAAAACAAATCTAAACAAATTGAACGTTTGATTTTGTGTTTATTTCAACACCATTGAATCTCTGTTTCGTCTGTGATATTTTTGAATGGCTTGTGAAGTTTATAGTTCAACAAATTATTTGCAGATTGATCAGCATTTGATTTGATCTTCTCTATTGTATCGTATCGGCCCACTGTGGAAATGGGCCTTTGGTTGAGGATTTTGTCGTTTGTGGTGAAACATTATTTGACGCTTGCTGATGACGTGACGGATGGCGAAAACGGGTCCGTATTTGCCGGGTAAAGAAGCTAAGATTCGGTGAGTTTTGTTTGTGTTTCGATAGATTGTGTTGTAAAATTATTAGAGCTAAAATTGGGACTGAAAGGGATAAAATCAGTGTTACATAATAAATTGTATTATTGTAGTTTTGACTATTGTAGTTTTGACTTGGAGGGACACTTTATAACATATATGATACAATGTGGTTAAATGACCAAGTGTATATTTAAAAACAAAACTAAGTGGGTTAGTTTGATGGAAAACTTGACTTTTTGTAGGGGTAATTTTTGTAATTAACCTAAGAATGCAAAAAGTCAAATTTTTCTTCAAAGTGACCCACTGAGTTTTGTTTGTAAATACACTCCCCCTTTAAACCAGTGTATTATTAGACAACGAAAATATACGTCACAAAGTGTTCCTCCAAGTAACACTACAATAATACAAATTAGTACGTAACATATGTAACGCTGATTTTATCCCTTTGTGTCTAATAATTCTACAACACAATCTATCGAAACACAAACAAAACTCATCGAGTCTTAGCCTCTCTAGCCAGCCAGTGCGGGCCCGTTTTCGCCATACGTCTTGTCATCAGCAACCGTCAAATCATCAGTAACCGTCAAATAATATTTCGCCACAAACGATAAAATTCTCAACGGAAGGCTCGTTTCCACAGTGGGCCAATATCCCAACTACAATAGAGCATTCAACTACAATAGATCAAATGCTGATCAATTGGCAAATAAAATAAATTCAACATAAGGTTTGCAAATCTACACCTAAAAAGCAACACATTTTCTCAGCCACGTGTCACAATATTATTTATTTGTTGTGATTTCTCGAAGCAAAACTATAAACTTTACAAGTCATTAAAAAATATCACACACAAAATCAGACGTCCTCGTTCCCAAGAACTGTCCGCACAACGTCCAATTTGTGTAGTGTAGATGTGTTTTGTAGAAACAAATACAGTTACTTATTCAAACAAAACATTAGAAATCAAACATCTCTGAAGGGTGATTGCTGGCTAGAATGGAATGGGTGCTTCCGCGAAGTTTTTCCAAACAGAACACTCGTACAAACATGAAAACTCAAACTTGCAAACGAAACCAGAAAAATCTTCGACCACAACCTCTTTCCTTTTTCCCCCTTTTTTCAACCTTGCTTCAACCATTTTCTTACATTTTCTAATCCCCACAAAACCATTCATCTACAGTAAAAATAGAAATCGGAAGAGACTGGAAGCCATTGTCAATCGGTTGCAAAGCAAATGGTGTCAATCGGTCTACTTTGCACAGAGACTGGAAGCCATTGTCAATCGGTTGCAAAGCAAATGGTGTCAATCGGTCTACTGTGCAAAGCAAATGGTGTTGTGCAGGCGCAGTGCGTGATAGAGAAAGTGAGGAGACACGGAGAAATTAGTCAATTGGTAATCCAGTTCACGCCTTTGCCTTACCTCTCTAATTAAATGATTAACTAAAGAAACTATTTCCTATTAATTAATTAGTTTGGTTACTTTTTTGATTAATTAACTTGGTGTTCTTGGCGTGATGACTAGGGTTTTTAATTATTGAGCCTATTGGACCAATCACATAAATTGTGTTTAGTTCATATGTCCATAATCTATTGGTCCATCCACATTTACGATCCATCTCATTTCCTTAATCTATTGGTCCACCCTTTACGATCCATCTCATTTCTGCATTTACATATGCTTTGTAATGTAACTATAAACAAGTGCGCGAAATTATCTTCTTATCAAATTAGACGGTAGATAGATGTATATTGAAGGAAATAAATAAAATTGATTGCTATACCATTGACCTAGTTCATTAGCTACATGGTCCAATACGCCAATTTGTCAATTGTCTATATAATATTCATTAGGCGATAAGTAAATATTCAATAGTCATTTGTTTATTGATTCCCCACTAATACAAATTTTCTTGTACGTTCACTTAACTTGCTTGTGTTATTCTATCATATAGCACATATCATGTTTTACAATATCATTAGTTGGTCACTACAACAAATTTAAGATTGATATCAGATTTATCACTTTTTCTATTAAATATAAATTAAAGAGTACGTAGAGATTCATTATTTTAACAAATTTATTAACCATTAGGTCCATATTATAATTTGATCTGAAAAATAATTATACTTATGTGTTTGAATACCTTGACAATTTGAATAGGATAAACTTCTCAAATTATAAAAAATAAATCATATAATTACATATTTGTATACTACTAACTATTACTAGATCGACAAATACTACTAACTATTACTAGATCGACAAACGGATGAAATAATCAAACATGTTATTGCTTATGACACATGAAAATTACGTAATACATCTTCATTCATTAAACATTGACAAAGCTAAATTTTCCCTCCAATTGGATCATTCTTGTGAAGCCTCCACGTTGTCAATGAAATCCTCCTCGTGATCATCTTCATCCTCCTTGTCATAATAACCCGAATCATCATTGAAGTCATTCTTCTGTGGGTCAACCTCTAGCTCTCTTCATATGAAATTATGGATTAAAACGCACACCATGATTATCCTATTTTAAGTTTTAATATCGTAGAAAGTTAGGCTTGGAGAACAACCCAATCTTATATTTAAAAGCATAAAAGTTCGCTCAATCACATTATGGGTTTAGAGTGGGTAATGTTGAAAAACTCCTAATTGGTTTGAGGCGTTAAACTTCCCAGACCCCACTCTTGGTACTTAGTCCCCTTATACGACTTTAAGAATCCCTCTTCATTCACATTCGTTGTCATAAATGGAATAATTTCCTATACACACATTCTTGTGTATTTTTTTATATTGTAGGCAACCAATATGATTCTTTGTTCTAATTAAAATAAAATATTAAATACATAATACCTTCACAATTTTTACGCATTAGGTCTATTTACACCATCTTCCAAGTCTCGACTAATAAAATTATCGATAAGTTGAGGCTAAAGAAATTAGAGTTTGATAAGTTAGCTGAAGTGTACAAAGTCGGGCTTGAGAATTTAGTAAACGACGTGCGCAAGCCCACTGCTCACAACAATATCCACCAAACGCAAATAATCTGTTGGCCTTCCCATGCATGTACAATATTCATTTTTTATATACATTTTGTTACCGACGGACATGGAAGTCGTCGGTAAAATTAAATTGTATTTTATTTACAAAGGATATGCCGACGACCTAGCAATCCGTCGGCAAGTAAAATTGGATTCACCGATGGCCTTGATCCGTCGGTAAGTGATATGACGACGGATATGGCCGTCGGCAATTCTAATTTTTTTTTGTAGTGAGAAATGTATGTAAGAAATTGTTTGGGTTGAGAAAAAAAATGCACCGACTCCACGAGCATATAGTAAGAAATTCAAACATACAATTAGAAATTTTTTGGGCGAAAAAAAAAAAACTCGCCGAATTCTGTTTAGACATCTAGCAGCCAGAAAGATAAAGCATCCGAAAAGAAGCCACTTCCCCCTAGTGACTCTGGTTCGACTCTCTTTCATCCTTCCTGTTCGTAGTCAAGAGAAACTCTTATTACGTCTAAGCCTGCAGTAAACATATGATGAGCCCAAACAAGAAATCCAAGRACGCCTATACTGATCATGGCATAAACCATGCCTAGATACCCGAAAACCGGTTTTCCCGAAAAAGTCGAAACGATATGACTTATGATGCCGGGCCTTTTTTTGTTCCAACGAATTATGGCTTAAGCGATCGAAGTGACCTAACCTGTCTCCATCTGGAAAGGCCCTCGGTCCTCTATTCCGGAAAATATTTTTCGATGATCGCCACCTGTTGACCCATTATTATTTTTATTTTTATTAGTTTTTTTATAGTGATGGTATTGTGGTATATTCATATCACAATTTTGGACTATTTAACAACAATTTTACCTCTTAAAAAAGGAAAGACTTAAAAGAGGAAAGAGAGGAATGTTTCCTTTGTGCGTAAAAATGTAATTTCCCTATTACTACTACTACTATTATTATTATTATAGATGAGTTAACTATCTGAGTTTTAGGCCTCATTCCGGCGAAAATACCCTCCGTCCTTGGCCTTCGTCTTCCCTCCCACCACCAGAAACTTCAGGTTGGCTTTGCATCTCTCTCTCTGTTAGTGTTCAACGTATTTTCCGAGATTTTCTGTTTGGAATTGTGCGAGAAATAGTTTAATTTTTCCAATAAGCACGGATTATCGATTTGATTCCAAAAAAAGAACACTTTTGTAATAGTGTGTAAAGAAGCCGTAATTTATGCTTATTGCTAAGATTTAACCTATATTTTGGTTTACCTCTTCTTCTTCGTTTTTCATTTTTTTTTTGGGGTTTTTGTTAATGCCCGTCGTGTTTTTTAGATTTCTAGCAGTTCAACTCTCCAACAAACATTATCATGCTTCTATGAATCATGTATTGTGTAAAAAAGCGAAACTTATTCTTACCACTATGAGTTACTTCTAGTTCTAACTGGATCGGGCCGCAAGATTGGAAAAGCATGGTATGGTCTATGTTCTGTTGATTGTTTGTATTGGTGAAATAAATTCAGTTTACCAATGAAATAGTTATTGATTATTATTTTAACTTTTTTCATTCTCCTGCTTGCTACGGTCTTAATTCCCTTGAATCATGTTTCTATTTATTTATGCTTATTTTTACCGCATTTATTTATTAAATTTAGTTGGTCCTTCAGTATTTTGGTTGCATTCTGCGGTACTTTCCATGGAATAAGACTGCAATGTACTATATCGGTTTAGCATTAGTGAGTAATTATTTGTCAAATATGCCTAATCTTGTACCAGAGTGCCAAATTATTCATTCGATTCCTCATATTAAAGATTGATAAATTTGTTGCTTTTTCATTAATTTATCAGGCCATATAAAGTAAAAAGGAACAAAAGGATATGGCTAATAAGTTACATATTCAAGGGGATGAATCAGTTCTTTTACGCATCACTCACTCCAACATCAAGAGATTTTCTGCTGATGTTCGTTTCTCTACTCAAGTAAGTAAGTGCATTTTACGCAGCACTTTTTAAACTTTAAAGTGGAAGTAGATGTCATTGTAATTCAGTTGACAGTTGGAAATGTAAAAGAGAAATTATGGAGAAAGTGTGGCACTTCTGTCGACTCAATGTGCCTTGAGCTTTATGATGATACGGGCGCAAAAGTTTCAGATCTAGCTGATAATTTAATACCCCTTGGTTTCTATTCTCCGCAAGATGGGTTAGTTTTTGACTTCTTTTATTTTTTATTTTTTTATTTTAGCTTTATGGAAAAAAAGGCTAGGACTATATCTATGAAACAATGCATTTGCTGCTTTTGTTAGTTATCGGCTGCACGTCATTGATCTCGATCCCTCGTCAGTAACTTCTGGTGGTTGGCTTGAAGACACACGAGTGGAGAAATACAAAATTTCTGACGAAGCATACGGCAAACTTGATGGTATGTTTTCTTAATCTTAGTAGACAGGACGACTTTTTTATTTATTTAATTTTTGACTTACACTTTAATTTTGTATTAGACTCATCTTTCTTGCTCTGTGTGCGTGTGTTCTCGAGTATGCATTTATTCTGCATTTTAATTATGATTTTTTTATTTGGTGATGAGTTAAGGTCCGAAATCATTTGATTATTGTTTGTTCCAGGTACATTCAAAAAGTTCAAGGAAAAAATGGGACATCAAAGTCCGAATACAGAGGCTAAAGTATGCATTTCCTAGTTCCTTCCACAATCAACAACCAAACATTGCCTTATGCTTCCCGATGCATTTTTTTTTAAAAAAATTCATAAGATGGATTTTTGAAAATTTCTTTGATTTATTTTTATTTTCTCCGTCTGAAAGCTAGCATCACGGTTTCCTGTGTTTTATTCTTGTTCTGTATCATTTTCCACATTCATCTTAATTTTCTATCCTACGAAAAGATTACAGACAACTACATGGAGGATCTTTGTGCAAACATAAAGGTTGGTTTACTCTCTTTTATCCTCCTCGTCTTTTGATTAAATTTACAATTTTCTAAAATTTATACATGGAACTTCAATCAGCAAGCATAAATATATCTAGCACACGTTGTACTTTTCTTGTCAGCACAAGCCTTACGCGGACCATTCTTAGTTCCTGTATTCTTTTGTTTATGCACATTCATAATTACTTGAACTTTCACATGAAATGGAATTTTGCTTGATGCGGCCACTTGAAAATTTAAGATTGGTAAAACCATAAGTTAGTCAATTATTGGGCTGACTTATCGGACTGTTGTTTTTAAATAATTGATATAGCAAACTTATCTATGCTAAATCATGCCCTTTTACGTCTCATTGCTAAAACATACATTTTATCGTGATCTGAATCGCATAGATATAGGATAAGCTTATTATTTTTGTCAAATGTGTCCTTTTTAGCTGATTATTCACTTTTTTTCTTTCTTTCTTTTTTTTTTTTAAACCTTTTTACTCCTTTTTTTTGGTCAAATAAAAAAGGTGGGAGATAGATGTCAAGTTGAGCCAGGGGAGAAAAGAGGGGTTGTCAAGTTTGTTGGTCGGGCCGAAACACTTGCATCTGGTTTCTGGGTAGGAATTCAGTATGATGAACCTCTCGGGAAACACGATGGCATGTACATGGTTTTTGTAATTAGCAACTACTGATACTTGGCCATAAAACACGATATGATTATATTTGTCCAAAGCAATATAAATATAGAACGAAAAATATGTTGCGGTATTAATCGAAGCATGACCGACGACATGCATCGTTGTGCTCGTCTTTTTTGTGTTAATATCATAGTTCAGAAAACCGGACTGGACTGGGAACCGGTCATCATCCTGGTTCGGTTCACCTCTAAAAACCGCCTGTCAGCAAAACCTATGAAAAAATCGGTTGAACCGGACAATTTTATTTATTTTTTGTTTTGAAATATTTCTTAGTCTTTAATGTATTTTTTTTTAACATAAATAAAAACACATTTAAATACTTCATACATGTATCAACTATTTTGTCAATTAATTTAGTCATTTATATAAATTTAGAATTTCTAAGCTATTGATATTTTTGGTGTTATATATTTATATATTACTTAAATTATTAAATAATATGAAAAATATAAATTAATTACTACCGGTTTGACCACGGTTGAACCTGTAGTTTCACCGGTTCGATGACCGGTCTGGTTTTCTGAACCTTGGTTAATATTAAACAATGATAAATGTATAATGGACATTTATGGTTTTAAAATTATTTTATCATTCAACCTCTGGTTTATTTGATTATTGCAGGATAAAAGGAAAGCGTTATTTTGATTGCCCATCTCTTTGTGGTGGAATGGTCAGACCAGATAAAGTAAAAGTTTGTGCTCAGTAACTACTAATGGACTTTTCCCCCAAAAAATCTCAGGTTGTAAATTTCGTTAAATCTCTCATCTCCTTTATACTTGACATTTTCCAGGTTGGGGACTTTCCTGAACGAGATCCTTTTGAGGAAGACAAAATATGAGTAAAAGCAAAGTCTACATATATCAGGCATGTATTAAAAACTCATATTCTCATTCTGTTTAAGGGAACACGATATCATGATTTCAAGCATGTTAAAGAGTCTCTGGAACACCTTTCTGTAGTAAATCAATTGGCTTCATGTAATTCATTAAGTTCAAGGTTTAAAACTAAGCATGCTGATAATCAATCTATTTTCTTTGCAAGGATAGTGTTGTTGCTCCTCTAATTGTGCACTCGCAAATTAGCAAACTTGCTCTTACTAATTAAAATCTCCCAAAAGAAAGTTGTTATTTTGTTGGTGTCATTATTTTGTTCACGGCTCACGAGACAACGAGACAACTGTAGTTATAATCAATTTTGAGTTTCGAGTGCCAATTATTTTATTTAATGATAGTATTTTTGAAAATCTCTTCTGAAGCTAATATTCCAATCTAGCACTATATGTGCTTGACAAAATTATAAGAAATGATAATGTGTATAGCGGTAGTCGGTAATGAGTTTCAACCCTCCTATATTTGGGGGTTTGGCTCATTGCACAAAAGGTCAAAAGTAGTAATTGTTTTCTGCACTAAATATACAATTTTAGTCTGTTTTTCATTCCTCCACTTTCATTCTATTTCTCATTCCTCACCCCCAAAACCTTCCAACCAAGCAATTCTAAATATATGTTAACTAAATCAAGCACAACTACAATAATAAGTTTTCTATCGACGAATTTTCTTATTTTTTTACATAAACCATGTAAAGAATAAGAATTCAATCACTAGTGTGCATATAAGTTTTTCACTAGTTTCATATTTGCTTTTTGTTGACATCAATGGTCTCATGTTATCTTGATGGTGGTAGTTTGTTGTACTGATGTTCATCTGATTGTGATTAAATGAATTGTTGTAGTTTAGTTTCTCAAAAATAAATAAATTTTGGGAGAAATCTCATATACTTTTGGTGGTAAGATTTATATAAACTCTTATGAATTCTCAACTTCCCATCTACTCTCTGCTGCTTTTCCTTAGTCCACTCGAATTTGGACCCCTTTCTCAAAGTTTGGGAATATGACTTTCAAAACAAAATTCGGAATAAAATTATTTCTTTAATGATTTCGTCGATTCGATAGAAGGGAATGAAAGGTGTATATTTTTCGTTGGCTTGGTCCGAGTGGGGAGATCATTTCTCTTCTGCATGTACATGGAGTTTTGAAAAATCCCACCACATTCGTGCCTCCTTTTCGGGAAGGATGGCTTGAGGCAAATCATCGTGCTCCACCTCCTCTTGATTGGACATTTCTTCACCGGCAAAGCGGTGGCGGCTCGGTAACAACAACTACACAATACAGTCACCGTCACATTCAAAGCAACATATAAATAACTGGACAAAAAATCCTCAAAAATAGCGCCGAGTAAAAATCTGCACTTTCTAATTGAAAACAAAATATCACGAAATAGATAGTGCAGATTCATAAGCAGATTAAAACATAAACAACGCATATTAATATCAAAGCAAAAACTAAAGATCACAGATTCATATGTTAATGCATATTCATAAGCATGTTTAAATGTGCAAATTCATATGTAGATTAAAACATAAAATTCATTTTCATTCAACATAGAAAACCCTAATCGGAAGAAAAATCGGATTAGATTGGAAAAGAAAAATGCCGTCAATCATCGCAAGGGACAAAACCCGGTGAAAAGGAATTTCCCCAACATAACCATTTGTTCACCATGAATCCACGAAATCTGCCAAAAAAGTTGATTAGGTCTAAATTTTCACAACTATTTAAATGAACCAATAGAACAATTCTAAAATATGGAACCATTATAAAAAGGCGCTTGACCCGGGTTTGATTCTTTAGAATGTGTAATATCTTCCTATTATACCCCTAATTAAAACCCCACCCTGTTGTGTGACCCAGTTCGGTGATTTGGGTTACCATGTTTTTTCTGAATGGTATCGTGAGATCCTTTATGATTTTTTTTCTCTCATTATGGTATTGCGTATCTGGTTACCTGAAAAAGATAGTTATTAGTCGTTTAATATAAGTCTTATAAAAGAGTTTTGCTTTAAAAAATGGGTAATTTGGATGATTTCCCGAAGTTCTTATTCACAATCCTGGTTTCGTGTTAACTTTTGACATGTCTTTTTGTAATGGGAATAGTTACTATCCATTAATGAGCAAAATCCGAGTTGGTTCCTACTTTGATTTAACCCTTTCATCACTCAACTCTAGTGACCTATCATCTTGCCCCTCATTCCTAATCTTTTTTCTTTTTGTTTTTTCCTTCTTTTATAGATTTGGTACTTTTATTTTCTTCTAGCTACTGCAAAAATTGCCTAATAGTGTAGGATGGGTTGTCTAGAGAGTAATAAGCTTTTATAGGCGTTATTTGCTTCAAACTGGGGAAATCTGTTACTATTGCAGGAAGAATATCCAGTACTCGATCTTTTCGTGAAATTCTGGTTCAGAATTCCTTTATTAAGCCGTCAATTTCATCGTTTGGGCTGGGAAAAAGTCTTTTGCTCTTCTATTTGGTCCAAAAGTAAAGGCTAAATTAAAATTTAGTCCCTAATTTTTTTTGAGTTGACAAATTTAATATTTTAACTTCTTTGTGTGACAATTTTGGCCATTAATGATTTGTTCTTCATGAAGATAACAATCTAGTCATTTGAATTTCATGTGCTTTTGTGAATATTTGGCATTTAAGAGCAATTTAAAAATAAAAATAAATATTAAAACACTCATTTTGACTCAACTTGACCAATTTCAAATTATATGACCAAACTTGCGCGGCACTGAAATTTCAAAACCAAAATTTCAAAATTTCAGAACTTGCAATTTAGTTAACTCAGGTCTGGGTGTGTGCAATTTTCGGTGAAAAACTGAACCGACCGAATTGTAAAGTTTGGTCGGTTTCGATTTTAGTTTCATACACTTTCGGTTATTTCGGTCGGTTTCGGGTTTTCTTGCTAAAAAACTGAATTACTCGAACCGACTGATATATATATATATATATATATGTGTGTGTGTGTGTGTGTAAAATATTTATATGATAAATATCAAACAAAAGTTTCACTATTAAGTCATAAGTCTAATCCCCTCGATCTAAACTCCAGCTCCTCAATACGAACGTTGCCCCCAAATCCCCTCACCCTTTCTGATTTCTCATCCTATCACCTAATTCTCATAATCAATCGTTCAAACCCTCGAAGGCTGACAAAAAAATCAAGAATGAATATGGATCTCCCCACAGCCCTCACTCTTTTTTCTCTCTCACTCCGAATCTCAAACCTCAACGGAAAAATCAAGAAACAAGAGATCAGACAAACTCAATTTGATTTAAAGTGTTTATGAATTGCAAAATATGTCTGCTCGGCTTGATTTCTACCAAAAAACATTGAAGCCGATTTTGACATCGAAGCACTGCTCATGCTCGATTTACTCTGTCCACCGCCGCTAGTCTCCAATTTCATTTGCCACTGCTTGTTGCTGCTCCGGCATTCATTCACACTGTGTAACTATTCTCTTGTGTTGAATTTTTCCTGAGTAGTAGCCTAGTAGGTAATCTTAAATTGAGAATTCATTGTTTTTTCTATATTTAGTTCCCACATATTTCGACGATTAATGTAAGGAATTTTTGTGATAATTGTGCATGCATTGAAGTTGGGGGTGCAATTAGTATATTTCTTTAAGAATTGAACAAAATAAAAATAGAACGCAGGGGAAAAGATTTTATGTGCATAATAGTTTTGTAGTTGTCTTCGAAAAACAAGGGTTAAAAACAGCTGCATAAATTTTGGTTCGGTTAATGTTCAGTTCATACAATATTTCGGTCTGTTCGACCATCTTGACAAGCACAATTGTTTATTTCGGTTTTCCCTATTCGGTTGGTGCACACCCCTACTCAGGTCTTAGAGGACCCCTTGTAGTTATTGGAACAACTTTGCAATTAAACCAAAAGTAAACTACTACAACAAACGATTCTTAATTTTCTTATTGCTAAACAATCTCTTCACAGCGATTTAAACCGCAGAAAAATATAAGGGGACGAGATGAGTCAAAGAAGATCTTTAAATGGGAGGCCATCTGGAACGGACGGTTCTGATTTTTCGTTCCGCATGGTCGTCGATTCCAGTACGCTTTACTTTTCTTCTTCTTTCTGAAAAAATAAAACTTCTGATTTTCCAATTAATTTTGTGAATTGTGCATGTTTTAGTTTTGTGGATTTTTACTTTTTCCTTTTATTCTTTTAATTTGAAGGATATCAAAAGGTGGCTGATGGAAAATCTCGTCTCTGCGGTCTCATCTTAACCCAGGTATTGCTGGGAATTATGTTTTTCCATAAGAATATTATAGCATGTTTGAATTGAGTTGTTTAATTCCAATTTCCGGACAAAACAATTAAACCCAGTGCATGATATTTATCAAATTGTGTGCTATGCAGGGTTTTATTCAATTTGTAGCTGCAGTAATTCTATTTTTACCTACACCTGAAGGGGCCACTCTTGGTAGACTCTCGGCTTCGTCTAGCGTAATTTTCTTCACTTCTCTTTTAATTGGAGAATTAGGTATTGCTTGAAACATACTTTTGTTAATGTGTAAAAATATATAGTTGCTCAATATTCTTATCTCGTATTTGTTATTGTGAAGGTCGAAAACGCAGCCGGGTTAACCTTTGAAGCTGTACTTGTTTGGATCATCAGTTGCTGCTCTTATATCAATTGTTTGTCTCCTTAAGAGTGAAAAGACTATTGAGGTACAATCCTTTTCTCTTCCCTTCGTAGCACGTTTCATTTTTTTTTTGTTATATAATATTTAAGATGGTTCATTTTTATTTATTTTTAAGGTTGAACAATATTATTATTATTATTATTATTATTATTATTATTATTATTATTTTATTTTTATATTTTTTGCATGTCAGATTACAAATAAGATTGAACATTATCAATTTGATGATTATCCAGAACTTTTTTGACGAAGTAACATATATCAGATTATCAAAGATTTGAGTCTAATGAATTGTTACATTTTGACCTGCTTACGTATGTGAGATTATCAAAGATTTGAGTAGGTAGGATACATCAAAGTTTGCTTGTCAAGATTGCTTCTGTTTTACTCGGTAAATATCCATCTCCTATGCTAAAGAAAATGTGGTAGATCAATAAATTGTTATTTACTTTGTTACGGTGGTGTGTAAGCAGGATTACTAGTGCAGATGTTTGCATTCGGTGTGTCGATCGCTCTCATTCGCAATATGGCTCCTCCCAAGAGGGCGTCGTGATGATTTTTTCACTGCTTTTAACATCATGCGACGATGTTAACTTTTTGTTCTCTTTTCAATATGAACTGGTTGGTGTTAACACTCTAGAGCAGAATTTTGAAGATGGAAATAATTAAATTTTTTAAAGAATTGGAACCATCTGATGTATGGTCTCAAGCAGCACTTATTCTTTTTATTGCTCTTTGATAACACACACACACAAACACTGTTGAAAAAGTATGTTTGTTCACCGTGAATATTTGGTTAAAAAATATATTCTGTTTGGTCTCGTGGGACCGAGGGTCACACAATAGTCTTCGTGCACAATCATGTTGCGCCTTAGTTTTCTCCAAGAGCAAGAATGGGTGATGATAATAATCACTAAGGCGGGCACGACAAGCAAGTTTTTGGATGAGTGAAACAAAAACTTCAACGTGCTTTGGAGGCTAGAAACGCGATCACTACAAAGAGGTCGGCACAACGAGTGGAGAAAGAAAAATGCTTGACTATGTAAAGGACAAAAATGTCCTTTGAGCAAAAGAAGTCATCATCGGCCCTCTCGAAAGCCTCAACTACCTCTTTCAACAACCCACTCAAGAATTAATAAAGCAAACAATCGATAAATTGTGCGCTATGTGAAAGGTTCTGTACAAGTTTCTCACTCATGATCCGGGATGTCTCGTCTTCAAGTTCGAAAATGATAAGCATCGCGAACATGTACTCACCGGAGGCTTGTACACCATTTATGAGAGAACTTTGACTTTGTCCCATTTACCCTCATGTTTTGAGTTTGATCGATATTCCCCCAATACCATCCCTGTTTGGATCAAAATGTCGGGACTGCCACTCGATTGATGGAATCAAAGAATTCTAAGTAAGATTGCTTCGAAAGTGGGCACACCAATTGTTACTGACATGCTTATGATAGAGAACATGTCTCCTCTGCTTGGGTCTTAGTGGAAATCGAGGCTGCAGCGGAATTGGTGGATACGGTAAAAATAAAATTGCCAGGGGTATAAGGAATCAAGACATCGTCTACGATTATTGGCCTAGACGTTGCGAAACGTGTGAAAAACTGGGGCATTTCACCAATGATTGTCCAACCGGCGCAAAAATGGAGAATGTGCGTAGATTTTTGTGATCTAAATAAAGCCTGCCCTAAGGATTATTATCCTTTACCGAGAATTGATCAATTGGTGGATTCTACTTCTAGGTGCGAGCTGCTAAGTATGATGGATGCTTCGCAAGAATATCATCAGATACCTCTGGCAAAAGAAGACCAGCCTAAAGTGAGTTTCGTCACTTCCACGGGTACGTACTGTTTTGTGTCTATGCCTTTTGGGTTGAAGAATGCAGGAGCGACTTACCAGAGGCTAGTAGATCGTATGTTTAAAGACCTGCTAGGGTCTACTATGGAAGTCTGTGTTGATGACATGCTGGTTAAGAGCAAGCTGGCTGAAACACATGTGGACGACTTGAAGAAGACATTTGTCATATTACGACAGTATAAGATGAAGCTCAATCCGAAGAAGTGCGCGTTCGGTGTGAAATCGGGAAAGTTTTTGGGATACATGGTGACGGAGCGAGGAATTGAGGTTAACCCTGAGAAAGTGCGAGCTGTTGTAGAAATGCCTCATCCCCGAACAGTACGAGAGGTACAAATACTTACAGGTCGGATGGCAGGTCTTAGCCGTTTCATTTCTAGGTCGGCAGAACGAGGGGTGCCCTTTTTTAGGGCGCTCCGAAAGGGATCTCAGTTTGAGTGGACGAAGGAAGCAGCGGACGCGTTTGAGGAGTTGAAGAAGTACTTGGCGGAGATACCATTATTGACCAAACCTATGCCAGGGGAAGATCTAATCTTATACATATCGGTGGGAGAGGTCGCCGTGAGTTCTGTGTTGATAAGAGAAGAGGAAGGCGTGTAAAAACCCATCTACTACATTAGCAGGATGTTGCGAGGTGCTGAATTGAAGTATACTAAGCTGGAAAAAGGAGGTTTCGCGTTGGTTATTACAGCTAGAAAGCTAAGACCTTACTTTCTGAGTCATAGAGTGGAAGTGTGTACTAACTTAGCTTTAAAACAAGTCCTGGGTAATGCGAATGTGTCAGGACGTTTGGTGAAGTGGGCAGTGGAGTTGAGTGAGTATGATGTAGTGTACGAGCCCAGGGCGGCTATCAAGGCGCAAGTATTAGCAGACTTTTTGCAAGAGATGACAAGACAGGTCGATGAAGAAATAGAGGTAAAAGCGTGGACTTTGTACACGGATGGTTCAACCATGGCATCAGGAGCAGGGTTAGGCGTTGTGTTAACTAGCCCGGAGGGAGAGAATTTGGAGTTCGCAATTAAATTGGGATATAAAATGTCCAATAATGAGGCTGAATACGAAGCTGTGTTACAAGGAATTAAGATGGCTAGCGAGTTGGGAGCTCGGAGGTTGTGGGCGTACACCGATTCGCAACTGGTAGCCCGACAATTTGATGGTTCTTTCGAGACTAGGGAGGAACGTATGGCAATGTATTTGGGCAAGTTACGAGAAGAAGCAGCTCGTTTTGAAGAGTTCAAGCTAGAACACCTGCCGCGAGCTGAAAACACACGGGCGGATCAGCTCGCTCGAATAGCAGGGGCATTAGTGACCTGTGACACTCGGAAAATCACATTGATGGAGCTGGATAATAGCAGTATAGAAAGGGGAATAGAGGTTATGGAGATTGAAGATAAGGATGATTGGCGTGGACCCATTTGGGATGTTCTTCTTAAGGCACAAGAAGGAGCGGAGAGGTTAAATACGAAGGATGAAACTGTGAATTATGTAACATTACTTTCGAGCCAATGCTACCAAGATTCCAAATCAAACCACTGCGACGCAAACCAAACTCTTCCTATCTAAACCGCCCACTCCAATTTTCAACAAACCCGCTTGTAGATGATCATAAGCTCCAATCGCCATCACAAGACCTCGATTTCCAAAACCATCTATTAAAAATATGCTTGCAAGAATGCAAGAAAATCCAGTCCCGCCAACTGTTCGACCAAATGCCGCAAAGACTTGAGCTTTCTTTAATAACCGGCAAAACAATCCAGCTCGTTTCTGTGTAATAAATGAAGAATTGTATAAGAGGTCGCGGTTTGGACCTCTTCTGAAGTGTTTAGCTAAAGAACGTGGATTGAAAGTACTAAAGGAGATACATGAAGGGTACTGCGAAGATCATGCAAAAAGAAAGGCGTTGATGACTATAACATTGCGAGCAGGTTTCTTTTGGCCTGGGATGAAGGCTATGGCTAGCGAGCTGGTTCGAACTTGTAAGAAATGTCAAATGCATGCTCCGGTTATTCATATACCGGCTGAAGAGATGATGGTGATGAGCTCGCCATGCTCGTTTGCGCAGTGGGGGATTGACATTGTGGGTCCTTTCCCAAGGACCCCAGGCAATAAGGAACATTTGGTGGTGGCTATTGATTACTTCACCAAGTGGGTGGAAGCTGAGGCTGTCACTGGAATAAGCGAGCAACACATAATGAATTTTATCTTTGATAATATATTTTGCAGGTTTGGAGTACCGCGAGTATTAGTCTCGGACAATGGGACCCAGTTTAATGGACAAAAAATGTAAAAGTGGTGCAAAGATATGGGGATGAAGCAACGATTTGCCTCTGTGGCGCATCCACAAACTAATGGACAGGTGGAAGTTATTAATCGGATAATTGTGCATGGACTTAAGCTGCGATTGGAGAAAGCGGGCGGACTTTAGGAGGACGAGCTCGCGTCTGTCCTCTGGGCCTATCGAACAACTCCCTGAACTACCACGGGGGAGTCGCCGTTTAGCTTGGTTTATGGAATGGACGCGGTCATTCCGGCCGAGATAGTTGGAGAATCACAGCGTTTACTAACATTTAATGTGGAAGAAAACGAGAGATTAGCTCGAGGAGCAATTGAGACAATTGAAGAGATACGAGATAAAGCTGCAGCTCGGGTGGAGCATTACAAACAACGAGTGCAAGCTGCCTTTAATAAACAAGTTAAACATCGTTGTTTTCAGGTCGGTGATTTGGTGTGGAAGAGAGCTGATGCCTTGAAGGCGACTAAAAAACTAGAGCCGAACTGGGTTGGGCCATTTAAAGTAATAAAGGTATTGCGAGGAGGTGCATACATACTCGTAAGTGCAAGGGGAAAAGTTTTACCACGAAACTGGAATGTGTGCCACCTGAAGAAGTATTACGCATAGAGGAAGGATTGCGGGAGAAGGCAACTCTGGGCCGGAGGGCACTTCTCCCACAGATAGTTCGTATGGTGAGATGAGATGAAGGGTTTTGTTTGTGGGGTGGAAGAGGGCAACTCTGGACCGAAGGGCACCTCTTCCGACCTAGCAGTTTGTTGATAGTTCGTGTTAAATGTTGTGTTTGTGTAGGTGGGAGAGGGTAACTCTGGACCGGAGGGCACCTCTCCCGACCTAGCGGGTTGTTGATAGTTTGTGTTAAGTGTTGTGTTTGTATGGGTGAGAGGGGGTAACTCTGGACCGGAGGGCACCCCTCTCGACCTAGTGATCGATTGAGAGTTTGGGTTTTTGTACTTTTTTTTTGGTGGGAGAGGGTAACTCAGGACCGGAGGGCACCTCTCCGACCTGGTGGTATGAGAGATTTTGTGTTTTTGTAAGTGTTTATGGTGCGGGAGAAGGTAACTCTGGATCGGAGGGCACTTCTCCCGACCAGGCGAGTTGTTCGGAAAATTGAGTAATATGATGAATAAAGTTATGAGAGTTGTTTTGTTCTTTATGACTAAGTTTTACGATATTTATGATATGGGAAGAGAGTAAACCTTGCCAAGGTATACCTCTCTTGTCTGTTTAAATGGGAAAGTTTGTGTTTGCATATGGTTGGGGAGAAGATATACTTCGATACTTCTCCCGATTTGATGAGTTGAAAATTATTGCATAAGGTTTGATGAGTTGTGTAGTTCTTTGTGGTTATATGATTGTGATAATGATTATGTTCTTTGCGAGCTAACATGATTTTGTTGCGAGTTACTATGATTTGTGGCGAGCTAATATGATTTTGTGTTTACGGTATAAGTAAGTTCTTGTGATTGACAAGCATAAAAGGCATCTGAGGGTGTCTAAGCGCCCTTGATAATATTTATAACAGGGTTGTATTTTGAGAATGCATATATCAAAAACGTAATTGAGATAATGTTTGTACAAATGATTGCGAGCTAAAAGTTAATGAAAACGCTAAGCAGTCTTTTCAACTATGGAGGTCTCAGTGGGAAGACTTGTAGGAGTTGGCTCGGGTGCAGGAATGATGGTGCATTCAGGTTCAGGTTCCTGTGCAGGTAGCAGGTCGTCTAAGGGCGTTTGTAGCTCGCCATGTACTCCCGCGACCAAGGCTGCTCGACTCTGACAGGACAGCCACCACTTTGCGTAGATAGATTGCGTCCAATCGCCTTTGAAGAAGCTGAAGGGAGCTAGCTTGTTGATGATGGCTTCAACGTTGGGACTGTAGGAAATGTTTAGCGCAACAACTTCTTCCTTGATCATGTCAGCGGCATTGGAAACCCATTCGGCAGCACCACCAGCCATTAAGCCGAAATAGATCGAAGAGTTTTGGTAGGCCTTGATGATCTCCTGTCGGTATGCATTGATAAACTTCTTGCCGGTCTCACTGAGGAGGAAGGTTTGACGACCCTTAGATGCACCTTCTTTGAGAGCTTTTTTGAGGAGTTCTGGGAGCTGTTGGTGTTGAAGGGCGAGCTCTTCAGTCTTTTTGTTCAGTTCGCTGCTCACGCGAGCCGCCTCATCTTTCAAACTGTTGTTATGGCTCTTCAAGATGACTACCTCATCGTCGCGAGCCTTCACCATTTGGAGTGCTCTATCCAACTCCCCTTGTGTTAGAGACAGCTGCCGGGTTTGCTGCTCTGCTCGGGTGGTTAGCTCGTCAATTGTTTGTTGAAGGCCAGCCCCCGTTGAGCGAGCTATGAACTCCTCCGTGAATTTGGAGAAAAAGGGGTTTCAGCTGTATCAAGATATTTTGTCAGTATGAAGTAATTATTGAACAAATTAAGGATAGGAGTTCTTTGTATTTACCTGCTTCAGTGTGTGCTCGCTGAGAAGAGTTTCGACATCTGTGGCCGTATCGCATTTCGCTAGCACTTTACTCAGGCTAGAGGTTCTAGCAGAGGTCGTCGTTGAGCCTTTACGGAGGTAACGCTTTTTTGGTATTGGCGGGCTAGGGCTGGGGCTTCTGGCCTTTGGACTCTCAGGGACGCTTTGCAGAGGTCGCTTGCCCTTTTTGGCTCGTTGGATCAGTTGAGCCTCCTCTTCGTCGTCAGCCGGTTCGAGCGCTTGCTGAGTGGCCTTGTTGGCATTACTGGAAGTTGGGGTAGGGCGAGCTGTGGAGGAAGTAGGTTGTTTCTTTTCCTCTTCTGGGCGAGTGGCAGTGCAAGTCTTGATAAAGGCAACTGAGACATATAGAGGTTATGTTAAAACTCAGTTTTCTTTAGTACATGGATAGATGTAATTGCAAAACCTAAAGTACTTACCAAATTCGGAATTGGTGATGGCAAGATCCGGTTCCACTGGGCGAGAGTCGATGCCCACATAACGGAACATGTCGGATCAGCTGGTGAGGAGTACTACGTCAAAGGGATGTTTGCTCCATTCCGCGAGCTGATCGGAGTATTTTTTGTATAGGCGTGGGCATTCTTTGGAGGTGGTCGGTTTGATTTGTTTAGGAGTGTGGTTTTCCAGCTCGGTTATGAAGGGCCAAGCTTCGGTGTTGTGAATGAAGAAGAAGTTTTTTCTCCATTCAGGGACTTTATTAGGAGGGTTTGTTAAAAAGCGAGGTCGCCCCGAGCGGTAGGAGAGATAAAAGGAATTTTGTTGATATTTTATTTGAAAGCAAAAGTGAAAGAAACCCGGGTCGGGATTGGTGTTGTAAAATTCACAGAGTAAGAGGTATCCGGCTAGATACTTCATAGAGTTGGGGGTTAATTGTAAAGGTGAAATATCATACAAATTAGAAATATCAATATAAAAGGGATAAGTTGGGAACCTAAACCCTGCTATTAGTAATGTGTCAAAAAGAGTAATATGGTTAAGAGGAGGTCGCATGGGATCATCGTGCGGGCTGTCAGGTAAGACTACTTTGGCAGTGGACGGAAGATAGATAATGCGTTTAAGTTTTCCTACTTTCTTGGGGTCAGGTAATATCCAGTAATTATGTTTAACTTCTTTGGTCATGTGGGATGACTAAGGTAGGTCGGCGAAGGAGAGGGAGTGATCTACAGTTACGGGGTTTTCCCTAAAGTGTTCGCAGGGTGCGGGGTTTATTGATTTATGAAGGGGAATTCCCTCTGGGATAAGGGAAGCCTCTAGAGTAAGGATGGGGGAGTTGTCAGCGGGATTGTTTGCTAGGGTTTGGGCCTGGAGTTCTTCCCACGAGACATCACCCTCTGGCTCATCGCGTAGGCCAGAGGAGGGTAATGCTAAGGGTTTTGGTCTCGTTTCGATGATGAAGGGGTTCTCAGTGGGATCAGAATCGGGAGAGAGGGTCGAATTTTGGGGATTATTGTTGGGAGATGCTAATACCATCATAATTTAAACATATCCAAGGGAGGGGATAACACAGAACAAATATATCTCAGCAGATGCAGTCATAAGTTCAATAGCATGATTAAAATTGAAAGGGGATTTGGGAACTTACACATTTTTTGCGAGCTAGAGGTCGTCGGTGAGTGACGAGTTGTTGGTGGAGGTCGTCGGTGAGGGACTTACACATTTAAACCTATATAGTGGAGGATTTCTCCTATCTCTATAAAAGGAGCCTTTGGCTTCTCATTTGAGGATGATCATTATTACGCTAATTTTATCTTTGCGCATTGATACTTTTGAATATTGAGAGAGAGAAGAGAGTGGTGATTTTGCTTATTAACTTAAGCGTCGGAGGGCCTTAACAGGCTCGAAATCCGACCCGTTTAAGGCGCTGTTTTGCAGGATTGACGAGGTCGCTTGGAGGTTCGTGAGAAGTTTGGAAGGTCGCTGTGACGCACTCAAGATCCATATTAGGTCGCTGGTCTCTTCTGAGGTCAGTACCCCCTATATTTGGTAGTTCAACTTTTTGGACTTATCACAGCCCAAACAGCTATGCCGTGCTTGAAAAATGGGAGTATTATGAGATCGACTCCCTTGACCACGAGTTCTCCTAGTAGTGATCACGATTTTCATCATAATATCCACGATAAAAACTTTGATTTGCAAAGAGTCGAAATAATTAGATAGCCATATAAATTATCTTTACAACCATTTATTATCCATCTTCATACTCCAGGTATTGTAAAAGTTACAAGCATTCTTCTACCCATATGTTGCGAGATTTCTTGAGCATTTGCGAAACCTTAGTTTGTTTGTTCATTCTTCACTCATTTTTGACTTGAGGATCTTCTATGTTTGATTCTCCACTCCTTTCATGCTCTAGAAACCTCTTACGATCAATATTTCTTAATTCACACACACCTGTAATTAGGGTAATGCAAGCGCCGGAAGAGATTGATCACTCACTGCCTTAACCTGAAATCCGTCGGAACTTGAGATATATCCGCCAGATCAGCCACCTCCTACAACGAGGGAGACTATTGAACAGCCGAGGAAATGTTGTGACTTGAGTAGTGGAGTGCGTATGTGCCAAGAGATTTTGGAGTTAAAGGGGAAATTAGAAGGGGATGAATTGAATTGTTCGAATAGCTCAATTAGTTAAAATTATTGGGCCCATTATATAAATTTAGCCCATTAACTTTACCAGACCCATTTTATAGAAGATATAGGGAGCAATGGATGTAATTTTATAGCGAAGACTTTAGAAATAAGATAAAATAGCGAAAGAAATTATTTAAGAAAGGAATAATATTTTTAAGAGTATAAATATATATGATATGAAAATGTAATGATTAAAAGGAATTTAATATCAAATATAGTAAAATGATTATTAATAATTAGAGTTATGTATGACAACTATGTATATTTTATATTGATTTTTTTTTTTTGAATTTATTGCACAAAACATACAAATTAATTTTTGATGGGATGTGCCAAAGAATCTTATTGTCCGAGTTTCGACGGCCACTCAGATGATGCTCGTTTACACTTTTTGGTTGGCCAGATCTCAACGGCCACTTCAACGAGAAAATTCGCATTGCCAAAAACCTTATTTATCGCATGTAACACTCATATTAATAACACATAACATATATATACCATCGCACAGAATTATTATTATAAAAACGACTCACTATCTAAATGAAAGACGATCGATTATCTACCCAAGAAGATAGAGAGTCCCACATACGAAAACACATTCATCATACAAAAGAAATTGTGCTCACATGGTGCACCCGGGTGTACCATATAACATCTTAATTTGTTTCTGCAAGTGTGATTTTATTTTAGAAAGTTTTAATAAGGCATCAAACTTAGATAGTTGATCGACTTGGTATCAAGAGTTTTTTTTTCTTTTTTATTTATCCCTCTCGTACTTAGTAAATTTTTTTTTTTGATTAAGATAAACTTCTCAAATTAACAACAAACGAAAAAAAACATATACATATAGACTTGCAAAATGGGTCTCCGTACTAGACCGGTTCGCGGCCCAAACAGCTACGTTGTGCTTGAAAAATGGGAGTATTCTGAGATCGATTCCCTTGAACACGAGTGCTCCTGTGGCAGTGCTCACAATTCTCATCATAATATCCACGATAAAACTTTGATTTGCAAATAGTTGAAATAATTGGATAGCCATATAAATTATCTTTGCAACTATTTATTATCCATCTTCAAACTCCAGGTATTGTAAAAGTTATAAGCATTCTTCTACCCATATGTTGCCAGATTTCTTGAGCATTTGCAAAATCTTAGTTCGCTTGCTCATTCTTCACTCATTTTTGACTTAAGGATCTTCTATGTTTGATTCTCCACTGCATTCATGCTCTAGAAACCTCTTAAGATCAATATTTTCTTTAATTCATTTCATGCTCGTGCATCTCAAAAATGCATAATCACAATATTTTCCTTAAAAATGAGCAAAATATGTAACAATATCACAAAATAGAAAAGTAAATCAAAATAAGTCATTTATGCATGAATTAGCAATCAAAACATAACTCAATGAGCCCTAAAATAATATATAAAATTTTGTAGCTGCTGCTTGCACTATTCGCACAGCAAAAAAGGCACATTCACTCGTTGATCCACAG
This sequence comes from Phtheirospermum japonicum, assembly GCA_014905375.1. Taxonomy (NCBI): domain Eukaryota; kingdom Viridiplantae; phylum Streptophyta; class Magnoliopsida; order Lamiales; family Orobanchaceae; genus Phtheirospermum; species Phtheirospermum japonicum. Next base: position 312,624 of record BMAC01000783.1, read on the forward strand.
CAGTTGACACTTTGGTCCCTGTTGTTTCTATTCCAAATAACATGTTGGCTTATTTATTGTAAAAATAAAAGAAAGCTACTGCCCAGGTTGCTGTTATTTAGGCCCATCGCATGTACATTAAGCACGCTATCATCCATTTTTGTGCTGCTACGTTGGATGAGTCTGGTGCTTTTGTTGTTCGCTCACAAAAGAAGGAGAAGAAACTCGGCAAGTCAAGTGCAAGTACAAGTGTCAAGAGTGCCAAAAGCATAACTAAAGGGAAGTCCAAGGGCAAGGAGATTGTTAAACCAGAGGAGGAGATAGGGGTGTTAAACCGGTTATAACCGGCCGGTTAATTAACCGGTTCTCCCCTAAACGTAACCTAACCGGCTGAGAACCGGTTAAGGTTACGGTTAAACCGGTTAACCGAACCGGTGGTTAACCGCCGGTTTTTTTTTCTTTTTTTACGCAGTCGATCGACTGATGGCTCGACTGAAGGACAGAGAGTTCTGGTTTTGAGTATCAGTCGATCATGCAGTCGATCGACTAAAAATAGTCGATCGACTGAAGGACAGAGAGTTCTAGTATTTTTTTTTGGGAAAAAATAAGTTTAAAAAAAATAAGGACTTGATTTTAATTCTAATATTAAAAATTAAAATTTTAAATTTTAATATTAGAATTAACTTGCCTACGTATCCTCGTAAAGGAATCAAAGTTCACGTAGTTCGAATTTTTTTTTGTTTGAAAAAAATAAGTTAAAAAAAAAGACTTGGATTTAATTCTAATATTAAAAATTAAAATTAAATTTTTTGTTTGTAATATTAGAATTAAATTGCCTACGTATCCTCTTAAAGGAATCAAAGTCCACGTAGTTCTTTTACTTACCTCACTTACCTACTTACCTATTCGTCGTTGTCATTGCTTCCCGAAGTGGTATCGTAATAGTCGCTCTCTTCGCCTTCATCCAATTGCATTTCTTGTTCTCTTTTTTCGGCCTTCACCCAATCGTTCATCAACATTTGATTTTCAAGATTTTTGGATGTTAGGGTAGACCGACGCTCATCTAACATGTAGCCTCCCGTGCTGAAGGTTTGTTCAACAGAGACTGTCGAAACAGGAACGTCGAGGACCTCCTTGGAAATCCTAGAGATTGTGGAAAAAATACTTGCCACTTTTGACCAAAACTGCATAAGATCGTTAGTAACACCATCGGGGTTTTTTGGAAGCGAACTCGGTTCAAAAACCCCTAAATAACTATCTAATTCTATTGACCGACTAGCACTAGCCCTTTGCCGTTTTCGTTTAGTATCTTCAAGTAATCTCATATGTGAGGCTAGAGCTCCTCAAGGGTCGTTGAGTCTTGTAGTAGAAGTGAAGGGGGAAGGGGAAGGGAAAGGTGACACATTAACATCACTAGAAGATTGATCGTAATCATTAAAAATTTGAATTAAAGATTGTTGTACTTGGTGAGCAATACTAATATAGCTAGGAATTTCAAGATTAGAAGCCTCTAAAAAAGGCGTTAATGCATCGTAATACATTTTAAGTAAGTTTTGAAAACCCTCCACCCGACAATTCGGGTCTAAAATTTTTGCAATCAAAAAAACCTCGGGAAGGTAATGAAAATATTTGATCCATTTTTCCAACATAGTATGGATAACTTCACTTAATTCAGAGTTACTGAGTAAAGCACTACAAACAAGTACAATTTGAATACAATGATCAACAAATATGGAAGAGGTAGGATAATAAACACCGGATAAAGCCAGGGTGGCATCGTTAAAAGTTTTTAAAAGGGACATCATATTGTAACAATCATCCCACATATACGGCAATAAAGCGAAATCGGCATCTTCATTATTAAAAAATGCACACAATGCTTCTATATATTTAAATGTATCATTAAGTAATTTATAAGTAGAGTTCCAATGATTTGGCACATCTAATGAAAAAATTTTTGGATGCAATTGATTGGCCTTGCAAAATCTTCGCCATTTTTTTTGAAGCGAATCGTGGTTTCGTAGATAAGATATAGCACTCCTAATCGGTTGAATTTTAGATTTAAAAAGAGTTAAACCATCTTGAACACATAAATTCAAAATATGACAAATGCATCTAACATGAAAAAATTTATCGCCAAGAGCGGGTTGACAAGTAATTTTTAACAACTCTAAACTAGCCATATTAGCGGCGGCATTATTAAATGAAATTGAAAAAATTTTGTTAGTTAAATGATACTCGGACAAAACAGTTGAGATCTTTTTTGAAATATTCACCGCCGTATGTTGGCTATCGAACTTTCTATATGCAATTAAACATTTTTGCAAAGTCCAAGAGGCAGAAAATGATCTATTGGTAAATGAATTCCAATCCAATGGCAAGTAATTCCCATATAATTATGATTTTTAAAAGAATCCAACCAAATATCCTAACATATAGAGACACTATGAGGCAAACTATCAAATATTGAAATCAAATTCAATTTATACTCACCGGCCATTTTTCAATATCGCGAGTCAATTTATTTCGTGAAATCTTTTGGCTACATGGATTAAATGCACCCCTAGTGTAATCTTTATAATGACTACTATGCGCATGATTAAAAGGAAGACTCAAAACGGAAATAAATTTTGTAAGAAATTTTCTATGATTAGCTTCGGTATATTGAAATAAAGTAGAAGAACTCGTCGTACCTTGGCCGCCGGTCCCGCCGACGGCGATAGATGAAGATGAGAAGTTTAGTTGTGTTTGAGAACTACCGGCGCCGTACTTGTCGGGATGCTTCTTCTCCATGTGGTATTGAGCGACCCGTAACCTTTATTATTTTTAGAACCGAAGGCGTAATGGGAATTGCAATAGTTGCATTGCGCTCGAGATTCGCCGTTGATCGTCTTTTTTGTGAAATGCAACCGGAAGATGGGGGAAACAAATTCCGTCAATTTTCAAGGCGGCGACATATCACCCGTCGCTTCCTCCTCATCTTTGTCCAAATTGACGGCCGCTTCTTCTTCATCGGAGCTCGGTAATTCCTCTTCAAAACTGGTTTGTTGCGACGAGTCGAAGTTGATTTGATTATATAGGTTCTCAACTTCCGCCGGCGTCATCTCATCGGGAACGTAATCTCCGGCGACGGCCGAAGATTCTCGTCGAGATCCTCGACCTCGACGAGAAGAGGTTGGTGTGTTGGTGTTGACACGGGAAGAGCTTGCCATAGTGATATTATAAAAGAGAATTAAGTAAAACGAGATTAGGAATGAATAATTATTGATAATATTATTTCTTGCACAAATTAGAAACTTGACTTCTTTAAGCTTGAAAATATAAGAGAAGAAGAAGAATAGTAGATGAATTGGTGTGAGGATTGGTGTTGGAGAGTGGGGTATTTATAGGTGTCAAAAATATAAAAAAAAAATTAAAAATCGGCCTTAACCGGCTGTTAAACCAGTTAACCGCGGTTAAACCGCCCAACGGCTATTTTCTTTTGAATTTGAGCCGTCGATCATCAACGGCTCGTTGATCTCAGTCGTTGATTTTCAACGGCTAATTCACAAACCAGTCGATCGACTACAGACCAGTCGATCGACAGGGCAGTCAATCGAATGGTCTGTATTTTTTAAAAAAAAATGATTAACCACCGGTTAACCGCGACGGTTAAGGTTAAACTTTTGGTTAACCGTAACCTAACCGCCGGGAACCGGTTGACGGTTACGATTTTAACCGTAACCACCGGTCAACTGGTTAAAAACCGGCAGTTAGGCGGTTAATCGAAACCGTTTCAATACGTCTAGGAGGAGATATGAAGGAGGATGAAGGTATTGATGAGCGGTGTATGGCTATCATAATAACATTGATGATTGCGATGAAGTTGATGAGGAGGAATGACTAATTGAGGGGGAATTTCTTTTTGAAAAACTTTAGGGATGTTTAATGGACCTTATATTTAGGAGGGTATAACCCAATTTGGGCATGTACTAAAATACGCAATGTTCTTTTTGTAGGTTCCGATTGAACAATCATCTAACTTGCTTTTGAAGGTTTGTTATCAAAAGCTAAAGGGGGAATTGTAGAGTTGTGTGTTTAGCATAATTGATCGCGGACAAGTTTTTAATGATTGTGTCCTGATTTGTTGTTCCAACGGCTATCTTTCATTAACTCATTAATTGAACTAATAACCTAAATTTATTGGGATTTTATCTGTTGATTGTGATTGCCTTGTAAGAATATTGATATTGATTGAAAGTAAAATAGATATCCAGATAGAGAGAACTTCTTTGAAGAAGCGCAACTTGAAAAGAAGATATTGAAGCAATCAATCAAGATTCTGGAAAGATGGACAAATCAAACGTACAAGTTTAAGGAAAGATTTGTGAAGATTCTTTTCTTAAAATGCAGCAGCTCTCAAGTCCTATAAATTGTCTACAACCTTGTTTTGTTATGACACATTCTGAATAGAGAGAGAGATAATGAGAGTTTTAGTTTTGCAAATTCTTGAAAGTGTTTATAAAGCAAATTAAATTCATCTCCGAAAAAGACATTGAGTGAATTAATGAGAAATATGATATTAAATTGAAAGGAGTTGAAGTGTTATTCCAAAGATTTAAAAGGTATTCAAGTCATTGTTCAACCAACGGGAGGTTGCTAGAGGAATTAATTAAACGGTACAAGTAGGTTAGTATGAATGTTGTGTACTTGTATAAAAACGTTTGTGTATATTGATAAAATTGGGAGGAATTAGGGATATTTTTTCCTTGTGAAATTGTTGGGGTTTTTTTATGAATATTTAAATTCATTGTTTCACCAATTTGTGCAAGTTTTCACATATTTTAGTCTTACAGTACCATTACCATTTACATGCATGGACAATTCCCAAAATACAGGCAGTTGATAGTACATGCAAAAGAAATTGAGGCCGGAGAATAGCGTACAAATGTTGCTTACAATGAAGTATTTAGTAATTTATAAATTACATTTCAACGAATAATAATCTTTTTATGAACCATGTTCAACGTTTTTAGTAGCATTTTATATTTAAAAAATAACTAAATAATTTCAATTTATATTACTTAACTCTAAATAAATAACTTATTTAGTTATCTAATAATAAATAATAATAATATTTAACTATTCTGTAAAATTACACATTAAATAACGGCTCATGCAACACATAGGTCAAATTCAGAGAATATTATTTTCACTTAGTATTTGTTTTGCAATGATTATAAACAAGAGTAAGAGTCAAACTCTCTCCAACATTGGTTTGTATTTGTCAAGACCAATGTTCAACCATACTAGCTTTATGTCAGAATTTTCTCGAGTTAAGAGCCGTAAAAAGGTTGAAAAAATCTTTGCGCTGTTGAAGATGATATCATTGTGAGTAAAATATTAAATATATTTTACAATGATATTTTCCATAACTTAAAGTGAACAATTCCTATTTGGCATTAATAATTCACTTTCTCAACTTAATAATTATATTTTTTAGATAAATTTTAAATTTAATATTTTTATGCATTTCTTATATATGCATCAAACTAGTATGATTATGATTAGCCTTTACAAGTTACAACAACAATAATCACAATAATTTGCTCAAATAATAATAATAATAATAATAATTATTATTATTACTATGAATATATATACAATACCATAGCTATAATTTAACGAAGAAAACAATATTATCGTCGCCGAGAGCTAAACGCCTCAGAAATATTGTGTTTCTTTTGGAGAACAAGATAGAAGGCTTGATAAACTATTTCAAGGGCAATGAAGGCACAAATCGGACTACTCATTTGCACAACTATTTTGGTCTAGGTGCACAAGATGTTAAAAACTAATAATTATGTAATTTGTAAGTGTAACATTATATTGAATATTAATTTGTTTGTGAATCAGTCTCAATCCGCACAAACTGGACTGTGAGCCCACCCTGCGCTGTTTTCTTTACGAGCTTAATTCGTCAATGAATGCACATAATATCCCAACCAATCTATCATCTGTTGATCATACGAATATCACACTAGCAGTTGATGCCTCATATGATATATCATCCTACAAGTGATGAAATTGATTGTCCCAACATAACAATATTTTCATATAAGAAAGTAAATAGCATCACTACCAATACTACACCCCAAAATGTACAAAATTGAACATAAATAAGCTGCTATGGTTGGGAAAGACTGAAGCTGGACGACCATTTAAGCAGAAGTTGTAGTCAATTCTGGTCAAAACTCAAAACTAACTCATATATAGCTGGACAACGACCACTGCCAGGATCAAATGCCCTTGGTAGTAGAATCATGTTTTTTAATGGGATCAAATGTCCTTATAGCAGCATTATAACATTGAATGTCGTTCAGCCGTGTTTGACAAGCAGGAATAAGGAGATGAATACATTGCTAAATTTATATCGATTTCTCTCGACACTGTTTGGATTAGGCTTCGTTAAATTTTGAATCTTGTTACTCGCACTCTTAAGTATTCTGTAAATAGTAATAATTCATTGGATAATAATACTTTTCATATTGTTTTTTATGTCAAATCATGAGTGAAAAGTTAATGGTGTTTTATTATTATAGTATATTTAGTAATATTTAATTTTTCTAATATAATGACGATGGGATAAAGAGATGATTGTGGAGTTAGATGTAAAAAATTATTGGTTGTGAATTAAAATTTTGAGTTTTTAACAAACGAAAATTGAAATTCAGAATTCCAATCCATGTATTCGGAAGCCTTGACCAAACATACCCTTCGATTATAGATGTAATTGTTTGTGCGCACAATTTAATAAGTAATATGAAATGACTATATTACTCTTGATAATATTTTGTAAGGTTTGTGTCTTTTCTACTTATGTAAATACAATTTCACAACATTTAGTAAGAAGGAAATGAATACGGTGACTTCATGTTATTATACCTTACACTTTCTGCATTTATAATTGTTGATCCTCTAATATAAAAAACTTAATTTAATTATTTCTATTAAGTAAAGAATGGTGTCATTAAGCTGTCATATAAATTCCCTATAAAGAAATTGAGGTAATATATATTCATACAAGGGTTATTGAATTTCTAGTACCTGCAATATATCAATTTGTTCTTTTGATATCTCATAATGTCCGCCAACGTAATATTTCACTGGTCAGGCAATCTTAGGTACAAAAAGAGAAAACTCGTGTAGTACGAGTTCTAAATTTTAGACATAGATTCAATTTTTCCATTTTTGGCCCACTAAAGTTCATTCATGAACATTAACCCAAGTGCAAAGGATTTGTTATATAACCCTTTAACAATTAAGGGGTACTTGGGTTTACTGCTTTTTAAGAACAAAAATCCAATAGGCCCTTTCTCCTCCAATCAAACAAAGAAAGAAGGAAATTACGCTGATGTAGGAACAAGGTTCAAGTTTACCGCCCAAATTTATTAATTGAATTTCCTATCAAAACTAAACCATGGGTACTAAAATCACAATCCTTAATATATATATATATATATATATATATATATATGGTTGGGTTCAAATGAAACCATGTCATTATATGCTAAATTAGGGACTCATCTTGACCATTAGATTGGATAATCTTGATGGTTGAGATTATGACATGTCAGAATGGTAATAATTTAAAAAGATCCATTAAATAATTAAAAAGGGTATTTTGGACATATAACGACGTTTATGAAGAACACTAAATTGCTTTTTAAAAAGCACAACGGATATATAACTGCAAATTCAAAAATTTATAATAAAACTCAAATTTTCAATGAACCATAACTTTTTTAATTTTTATTCATTTTTAATGAAATATATATCAAATTAATCACATTCTCAAGATTTACGATTTAAGATACATATTGCATAATTAAAAATGTAAAAATAAATAAGTATAATTAAATTTAAAAATCTGAATATTAAAAGTATTGTATATAACTATTTATAACACTACACAAGTCTTCGCAGGGCTTTTTTTTTTTTATGTTGGCAGTGCTAGTTTTTTGGAGTGCTTTCTTAATATTATTGCGGCGCTTTTTTTACTATACTACCAGTGCTTTTTATTTGTCAACAACCCTCCGTCATCCCACTGTCGAGCTCATCTCCGACAACCAAAATCCAAACAACCAATCAACAGCCCCATCACCGTCGCCACCCGGTGCCCCTGCCAATTTCTCCCAAAAGCACCGGGGTATTCCTTTCAAAAGCACTGGGGCCCAATTCAAAAATGTCTTGGTCGCCACCCAGTGCACCTGCGACTTCTACCCAAAGCACCGGGACACCATCGACAAACACATCGCCAACAACCATCAACACCATCGCCATCACCCATCAACAACCATCGGCGACAGCCTTCGCTGAAAAAAATGGCAGCTGCAGCCCCACCACCACCGCCGTCCGCCGCCCCCTTCACCCTCTCGGAATCCACCCCATCCGGCCACACACTCTTCACCCGCATCCGCCACGCCACCGCCGCCGACGTGCCCCACATCCACAAACTCATCCCACCAGCCCCACCCACCACTGCCATCCGCCGCCCCCTTCACCCTCTCGGAATCCACCCCATCCGGCCACACACTCTTCACCCGCATCCGCCACGCCACCGCCGCCGACGTGCCCCACATCCACAAACTCATCCACCAGAAATGCCAACGGCGAAAATCTCATCGAGAAACAGAGGGGCACCCTTCAGGACTGCACAGAACTTCACCAAAATCACACTGTCGGCACTTCAGAACTCAATCTCCCGAATAAACTCGAGAAATAAGTTATCCGACGCCCGGGCTTTTCTCAGCGCTGCCCTGACGAACAAAGTCACGTGCCTGGAGGGCCTGGATTTGGCCACCGGCAATAGGCCTTCACCACCGCATACCGAACGCCAGACTGGCGCCGGAGAACCCACTCCCAGCGGTCTACGACGAACAGGCCTTCACCACCGCCTACCGAATGGCGTTGCCAAACGCCGTCATCGCCACCGCCTACCGCCTCGCCGAACAGGACAGTTGGTGAACCTGGTGCATCGCCGTTCAATTCAACAACAAATGTAATCAATGTTAGTGTTTTTATATTCTTCGGTGTTTTCTAGGTAATATCTTCACCAGTGGCACCCGTCCTGTACAATATAATTATTTTTTATATATATATAATACATAACGATTATTTAGGATTTTTTTCACATTTAATATTATACATAACCGTCATTGTTAATAATGATTTTTATAAATAATATATATTGATAAGAAAATATATAATTAAGCTTATAAATGCATAATAATTTTATTTTTTTTTATCCCTTCTTTAGTTTTTAATTTTATATTTAATCTTATAGTAATATATTCAATTATTATATATTAAAGTAATTTAAATTTAATAATAATAGGCGACTACTGTTTTCTACTCATCCTATATAATAGCGACATTTTTTCTACTATATATTTCCTATATAGTAGATATTTAATTTAAAATCGACTAAATGAATTTTTCTCTCATATATATCCTATATAATAGGCGACGTGACTGTTTTCTTCTCATCATATATAATGACTTACTATTATATATCATATATAATAGGCGACTTGACTGTTTTCTTCCCATTCTATATAATCGGGATTAACTAGCCTATTATATATTATGTCTTACAATATTAATTTTTAAGTAAATAAATTTTTCTTACACACATATTACACATGCGATTTCAAAATATTTTTTTTATTTTATTTTTTTAATTGAATTTCGCACCTTCAATATGCAAAACTACAATAATTTTTTTTTTAATAAAATTTACGTTCCGTACACTGAATGTGCGAAAGTGAATAAAATTTATTTTTTTTAATAAAAATTAGAATTCGCACAGTGCAAATCCTTTTTTTAAAAAAATATATAATTACAAAGTCGGATTCTAAAAATGCGAAATTGAATTATAAAAAAAAATTTGATAAAATTTAGGATTCGCATATTGAAGGTGCGATCCATTAAAAAAAATTATGAAATCGCAGATTGAATGTGCAAAATCACCTAAATAATTTATGAAATCGCAGATTGAATGTGCGAAATCACCTAAATAGACGATCCACGTCCAGTCCAGTCCACCTATAATCACAATTTATTTTCAAGATTTTTATAATTACGCATTTTTTTGGTGAGGTGCAAGTGCACATATTTGTATTAGTATAAAATTCAGATTTATATAATGCAGGCTAAATTGCAAAATATGCCAAATAGCTAATGGGCAGTGGCGAAATAGGACAATAAATTGAGGCTGAATTATGAACTCATCCATCATCCAACGTAAGAAAAAACCCAATTAAAAAAAACGGACAATAGAATGCTAATAATACTCCAACTAATATATCATTATGGTCACGTGAACAGATAAATTTATGTAATTTCAACATTTCTTCTCAGGAAAAAAGAAAAGAAAAGAAGGCGGTAGTAGCCGTTGATAATCAACGGCTGAGATCAACTAGCCGTTGAAGATCAACGGCTCGAATTTAAAAAAAAAATAGCCGTTGGCGGTTAAACCGCGGTTAACCGGTTTAACCGCCGGTTTACAACGGCTTTTTTTTTTTTTTTTCCACTTTTTGACACCTATAAATACCTCAATCTCCAACATCAAGCCTCACACCATTTCATCTCTACTATTCTTCTTATTCTCTTATATTTTCAAGTTTAAAGAAGTGAAGTTTCTAATTTCAAGTCTCTTATATTATCATTAATATTCTTATTCTTCCTTCGTAATCGTGTTTTACTTAATTATCTATTATAATATCAATATGGCAAGCTCTTCCCATAATGTCAATACCAACACTCCAACCTCTTCTCGTCGAGGTCGAGGATCTCGACGAGAATCTT
>BMAC01000783.1:325679-342126 GCA_014905375.1 Phtheirospermum japonicum
TAATATTAGAATTAAATTCAAGTCCTTTTTTTGTAACTTATTTTTCAAAAACAAAAAAATCGAACTACGTGGACTTTGATTCCTTTTCGAGGATACGTAGGCAATTTAATTCTAATATTATAAGTTAAATTTTAATTTTAATTTCTAATATTAGAATTATATTCAAGTCCTTTTTTTAATTATTTTTTTTTAACTTTTTACTTCAAAAAAAAAAGTCTTATAATTTAATTTGTAATGTGATTTTGTTGTATTATTTTGAAATAAATTCCATCATCTTGTTAATCTGGTTGTTTGTAAATTCAAGTTCTTTTTAAATTTATTAAAATCAAGTTCTTTTAAATTAATATAATGTTCATAAATTCAAATTTTATTTGTGTCATTCTAAATCCATTTAAGTTCATTTATTCAATTTTTATTTAAATTTTAATTTACAAAAAAAAAAAAAAAAAAGTAAAAAACCGGCGGTTAAACCGGTTAACCGCCGGTTCGGTTAACCGGTTTAACCGTAACCTTAACCGGTTCTCAACCGATTAGGTTACGGTTAGGTTAAAACCGATTAACCTAAACTGCCGGTTATAACCGGATTAACACCTCTAAGGTATGTAGTGTGCATTAATAATGTTAAAACAACGAAGGTTTGTCGTATGAAGCGTTTTCCTTTTTTTTTTTTTAACCGGCGGTTAAACCGCCGGCGACAATTTTTTTTTAAATCGGTTAACCGCCGGTTAACCGCGGCGGTTAAGGTTAACGGTTTGGTTAACCGTAACCTAACCGTCGGCCACCGGTTGACGTCAACGATTAACCGGCTAACCGCCGGTCAACGGTTAACCGTAACCGGTCAACCGGTTATTAACCGGCGGTTAGCCGGTTAACCGTAACCGGATCAACACCCCTACATAACCTTCGTTTTTTACATTATTAATCACACCACATTTTCCAATCGGATGCAGAGTAATTGCCAATAATAAAAACTCGATCAGTACAGTCTCTTTGCAAATTCATTGGATTTAAATTAGTATTCGCCCTCAGTGCCCGGACGCTGTACAACACTACCAAAACCGAAGACCAAGCTCTCAGGCGGACCCTACATGCATATATTTGTGCATGCATATAAGTCGAATATAAAATAAATACAGTGGATAATCACAAAATCTACCTCGAGGTTTAGGCAAATTACAAATTCACCCTCATTTTACATCTTACATTTACATCCCTAAAACTTTCTAAATATTACAAATGGCGGGATAAAAATTTGGGGCTATTTCTAAAATTTTGAAATGTTGAGGGGTATTCTGCCATGTTAACTAACACTTGGGCAAAATGAACACAAAAATCAAATATCAAGGGCGGGTTTTGTAATTTTCAATCACGGGTAGTTTTTGTAATTATCCCTGTAAATACAAACTTAGAATTGACAAAAACAATAATAACTACCATACCCCAATATCCGTACGCAGCAGCTCCCGCTCAACTCTACTATAATACTCCTCATCAGGTTCAGGAATATCGGGAAGAGGTGGAGGGGGTACAATGATTCTCTGCCCGTCGTCGCTAGTTTCAGAGTCGTAACCATCCGGAAATGGAAATAAGATGGGCCCCCAACTCCAATTGCCACCTATAGAGCTTGTAGTCTCATTTCCACGAGACATGGTTGATGTCTCAGGACACTTAAAAGAGCTGAAAAATGTAACATCTTTTATACAGTGCCATAAATAAATAAATAAGCTAATGTTTGCAAACAATTAAATCTGATTAAAATAACAATGATATATAACAATGGGATAACAAACATCCATTCATGCAGTGAAATTTAAAACTCTTGTAAACTTATATATTACGGAGTACATTTTGTAGTTGCAGAAAGTAAAGCCATAGGAATATGGTGGAATTGCAGGTTTACCTGGGAAGGTCATCCTTCACTTGCTGATTTCCTGATTTAGTAGAGAAGGAAAAAAAATGGGTTTAGAGATCAATTTCTACAATTCGTAAATGATTGAAAACGACAAAAGCATATACTACCCTTCCAACCTATGGAATTATATGCGATGAACACACAAGCTAAACAGAAATAATGCACAAGCGACTCTTTCATCCCGCTCCAGTACAAATATGACCAAGGAACCTTATTAGTATAAGCAAAGACCACATGTACTAAACTAATTGATTTTATGATGACAAGAACAAAAGAGAAATAAAATTAATCTAGCTTTGAAACACAGGGTGAATTTTGAGAATCTTTTTCTACACAGGACAAAAGGCGGGTCTAATATTTATGGAACCAACAGCATGAATTGGAACCCTAAATGGACCCAAAAGCAAAGGCTTCAACTTATGTTAAGCGGTCAAAATAGATGGAATACAAATAAAGGGCATTGGATATTCAAGAACATGGAAGGCCTTAACGATCCTCGATTAATCATACGAGTGAATGCAGTGAGACATCATTCAATTAAGCAGACGAGGGATGTGGGGTTCACAATAAATCATGTGATCCTCGAGATGCGAGCAAAAATGCAAACTTGAGAGTTGCCCTTGGGTGATATATGCCTCGAACATGTAAAATAGAAAAACATTTAATGGAGAGGTTCAAAAAGTCTAGTGCAACTTCACTTTCTGACCTCCTGTTTTAGTTGAGAAGAGCATATTGGGTTCAGTTTAGAGATCAATTTCTACAAGACAAAATCTGTTGTGCAACCAAAACTGATGAAACTATGAAAATAGTTGTTTTAAAAAGTATGAATGTTCATCTGAAAAGTAAAAATATTTGCTTGAAAAAGAAGAATTCTAACTGATGAAACAACTATGTAAACAGAAATAATGCTCTATAAATAACTTGTCAAAGGGTGAAGACCAAGACCTATTCAAGAGTCAGGTATATATCAATATAGTGGAAATAACCAAATCCAAATCCTACTATTTATTATTAATTAATAAATTATTTGATTTTAAGATGACAACAGCTAAAGAGAAGTAGGATTAATCTAGCTTTGAGATACGGGTCAAAACAAGCGAAACCTGGATTGGTAACGGGGTAATCCTTAAGCTTAGTAGAAATTTCAGCACCGGAAGTTGGACGATCTGGAATTTATAGGCACACGAAACCCTAAATAGATGGGATGAACAGCAATAGGGCAAAAGCGTAGGAGTAAGACAATCGTTGATCTATAATTACCTGAGTGGTCTCTCTCTTCTTCGTTAGAGAGGTTTTTGGTTGTAACACGCGACTCCATTGAAGCTCTGAATGCAGCTGTCGAATCTAGAATCTAGATGAACGTCTACAAATAGGCCGAAATGAACAATGGGTTTTCCGGCTTGGGCTTTTGGATACGCCCGGTCCATGGTTTTTACCAGGCCTGTACCAAAGTTTTAAGCCCAGAAAACTGGCCTGGGTTTGACACAGGTCTCTTCGATTACTCCCCTGATTCATCAATGGATGTACCTTTAAAGGATATTTTGGCTCCATGCAAGAAGGACAAGAAGAAAAAGAAGGCAATTGCTCAGGATGATGTTGGTAACCGGGATATTGATACCTCCTTACCAACATCACATTATTCTCAACCAGCTTCATCCTCCCGCACTACTTCTGTGCCTAGAGCCTCTCGTATTCCATCACCACCTTCATCTAATGACTCTGTGGTTGCTCCTTCTGATCACTCTACGTCTTCACAAGGTGATGCTTCTCCGCTTCTTGAAATTGAAGACATGGTTCCATTTTCGGAGAAGTTCCTCACTGCCGAGGCCGAGGAGCTGTTTGCCACATATCAGACGCGTCATATGATTGCCGAGAGACGTGTCCCAGTTGAGTTGTTTGAAAGGCACAATCTCATTGCGTATCTCACTCGTCGAGGTATGTATACCACAGTCTCTTCTGCCGTTCCGTTTGTTAGAGACATAGTTCTTGAGTTCTATGCAAATTTGTTGCCTTCAATTGTTGATGTGGATTCGGTCAATTATGGTAAAGTCTTTGTTCGGGGTCAAGTGTTTGGTTTTACCCCTGATTTGATTGACACGTTGTTTGGAACTGATCTGTTTCGTGATGAGTGTGTGGTGGAGGATATGGATGAAGTAGTTTCTTTCCTATCTGGTGGCATGGAGCGTACTTGGTTTGAGCAAATGCCGAGCACGAGACTTTCCTCTCTTCATTCTGTTATGCACAAAGTGGCCCTTTGCAATTGGGTTCCTTCGAAAAACACTACGTGTGTTACTCGGCCGCAGGCCCAATTCTTGTTTAAGCTTAGGAAGGGTTTGCATTTCAGTTTTGGGCATCATGTTTTTGATATTATTACTAAGTTTGCCACATCAAGGTCTGCTGCCTCGTTGTGTTTTCCATCTCTTATTTTCAGTGTGTTGAAGAACCAAGGGCTGTCACTTCTCCTAGATGATGTGCTCACTGGGGATGCTGATTGGTTTGCGTTCCGGGGCCAGCATATGACGGGTGCTCGGGTTATTGATTTACCTTGGCAAGCCCCTGTTCAAGATGATGCTGCCAGTGATGTTGGGAGGGGTGATCCCAACATTGTCCACTTGTCTGCCCAGCTTCTGCGTGCCCACGTGGCTTCCATTGATCTCCAGATTACTCAGCTCCAGGCGCTGCGTCGCTCGTTGATGGAGGCCCTTTCTGGTCAAAAAGGGGGAGATGAGGACGACGCGAACATAGGGAGAGCCGATGATGTTGATGAGGTTGCCGGGAATGCGGATGACAATGCTGATGCTGAAGATGCCGTTGCCGCCGAAGCTTTGGCGAGCCTTGCTGCTCAAGAGAAAAGGCGAAAGCGAATTCGTGCGCGCAATAAAGCTTTGAAGAAAATGATGAAGATGCAGCAGGCGAAGAAGGGGAAACATAAGGGTGAAGGAACTTCGACATCTCCTCGGCGGTCGAAGAGGATTCGAAGTCATTAAGTTCCTTTATTCTGTTTTGGTTTGTTAAGTTGTTTTGAACAATGTTGGTATGTAATGTTGGTTTGAATTTTAACAACATTGGGTGCTTTATTTAGGGGGAGTTTTCAATCTTAGGGGGAGTTGGTATTTTTGTTTTTATTCCGTTTGCGTCTTAGTGTTTTGTCCAGAAAGGCAAAAGGGGGAGATTGTTGAGAAATTTATTCTTGGCAATAATTCCTATTTTGTTATTTGCCTTTTTAGGGCACAAAATAAGTTAGGAAACTAGATTTAGGATAATATTATGTTTCCTAGTTTATGTACAAGACATTAATTATTCCTATATTGTGTTTAGGATTTGTTTTTAGGATTTTACCAAGTTTAGGATTTTAGGTTGTCTATTTAAGATACAAGAACTCCTAATACTTGGGACAACTTTTTGGACGCACGGATAATTGCAAGGAGATCTACGCAAGGCGCAAGAAACTCAAGACGCACGAGAAAAGAAGACGAAGAAGAACTACTTGGAGCCAACGCTCATGATAAACAAGATCTTTGAAGTTGCGTGACCAACGGATAAGATCTTACCATTCCGGCAACAAGTATTTAGTATTAAGTTTCTTGATATTTAGTTTTCATATATTACTTTGTATTTTGTATTGAACTTAAAAGAAAGTAATATGGTTTTCGGGTTTGTACACCCAAGTTTACAAGTATTTTTACTTGTGAACTGAATTTGTTTAAACGTGTTCTCGTATTTTATTTCCGCTGCATAAATTTAATTTACTCTGGTCGATGTTGTTAACTGATGTTGGTAACATTGATTAACAACATCATAAATCTGATACTTATTTTTAGATCCATAGACCTTCAAATTTTACATAATTGTTGGTAACAAAAGATTAACAAGGAGATCTAAGGCCAAAACATTAATTGTATAATCCTTCGAATTTGGATTATGAATTTAAAATATTACTTTACAAACAAATTAAAACCCACAAGTTATCGCGTAGATATATCTAATCTATCAATATATATATACACCTCACTGCGCTTATTGATATTTCTCAATATCGTGAAAAAACAAACAAAGCTGCATATATTGATTATTATTCAAACACTTTGTTTCCTACAAATGAAGCAAAGTTATGACTGCAAATTACAACCAGTAGCTTTTGTTGAGAGTGCACGGATTTGGGAATAAACTATCATGCAAGAAAAAATATATAGTCAATATAAACTACCAACTAGAAAACTTGTTGATTTTCCACGCAATTGATTAATTGCATCATAAACGCTATTGCAAACAAACACAAACCATATCATCATCATCATACATCATAACAAATCAATAGCTCAAGTGCAATAAGGTAGAAACATTACCATTAACGCCATCACCGAATGACATCAGCATAAAAGTCCAACGCAATATTTTTTTTATGTGCGCACAATGAAGAAACAAATTACAAAGAAAAAAAAAAGATTGTGTAATTAAAAGAAATGATAAACTTATAATGATTCTTCAGGGATCTGGAAAGAAATATATAATCAAAGAAAATTAAAATAAACATAAATCATCATTCGAAAAAAAAAGATCAATAAAAAGGAAAAAAGAGAAATAGATTTGTTCATTAACTCAAACGAAAAAACTTCAGATCGAGAATAACATACAAAAATATCGAAAGAAATCTAAGTTTGGTTTTTAGGAGATCAGCTTAAAAAAAAAAAAGATTGAATCAAAACCCAAATATATGATAACTGTAAACTATACCTTCAAACGCCATTACAAAATCTGGAAATCAAAGTTCGCATTGAAACCACCATACAAATGCATTTATGGGGCATAATCATCATCGGACATCTAAATGCATCTAATTATTAGACCTTCATATATAAGAGAAATATGTATCAATAAACAGAAAGCGTCGACATCTATTTCTCAATTACATTGCCTAGATCTATGGCAGATGAAGAAAGCAAATGCAGATGAAGAAAGGAAAAAGAATAAACGGCGGAGAGCAAAAGAGAGATGAGGTACTCATAGAATCCCTATTTATTTGACAGAGTAAAAATGAACAAAAATCGTTATTTAAACCCATAAAAAATCGGTAAAATCTATTTAAAAAAAAAGGGCAAAAGAGATGAAAATGTAATTAAATAAAATACATAATAATTAAGTTGCTAGTCTGGATTAATATACATAATCTAACAATTACACATTACCATTCAGATCGAAGAGAAATTGGCCTCACTTTGGGTTTGTAGAGTGCAGAAGAGTCAAGAACAAATCAACATCTGGTTAAATAAGTACGTCAAGAAGAGTAAAGAAGATAGATCTGAATAATATCGAGAAGAAAGCTTGGTACGGGAATAGTTGATTTTCTTTACCTTTCCGCGGTGAGAGAAGGGATAATGAGAAGAGGAAAATCAAGAAGATTTTAGGATCTCTGGCGTTTAAGATCATCTTTAGCAATAGGAGGGAAAGGGGAGGGGATGAGGTTGGGGTGGGGAGGGGATTGATAAATGGGTTGGGGTTGGGGTGGGGGAGGGGAAGAGGGGAGGGGATAAGGGGGTGGAGGGGAAGAAAAAAAGGGAAAAAGAAAAAAAGGAAAGAGAGAAGGGGGTGGGGCGGCATCTGCCGCCCCTGGCCAATCAGGTGGGCGCGTGCGCTGCCACGCGCCATGTGGAGAGTGGGGCTGTGGGCCCCACCTCTGTAGCTTTGACCATTCAATTCTTTTTTTTTTTCCTTTTTCTTTCGTTTTTTTTTGTTCCTTTCTAAAGTACTCATAAATATTAATTATAAGTGCAAAAAATCAAGAATAGATATTATAAATAAAAAAATTCAAATATATATATATATATATATATATATATATATATATATATATAATATATATACTATATATATTATATGCTTTTTATGTTCAGAAAATATTTAAATAGATAATAGATAAATATAATTGTATTGGAATATAAAAAGTATAAATGAAAACTAGTGGGAACATGTGGGACCCATAAAAAGTAAGTTTGTGGGTAGGGTGAATAAATGAGATAAATTGGATTGGAGAGGGGAAGGGGATGGGAATGATGTGGAGTGTACTTTTGCTAATGTGGCGGAGTGAGAATTGAAAAAGGGGGAGGGGAATGGAAGGGCCATTAAATATGCTCTAAAAGAAAACGATTGGCGTTTGGAGAGAAATGATAGAATTTGACTGGTGTTCCACCAACCACGTGTAAAATAACAAAAACAAAAGCCAAAAACCTACATGCATAGTAAAGAAAAGTAAAGCAAAAACCCGCTCCAGCAGGCTATGCACGTGAAAAAAAAAAATCCAACTAATGAACAAGTGCCACTGTCTCAAGGAGGGCAACACCAACCAACTTTATCTACCTCCTATATCTATATTTTTCTTACTAGTGTAGACACCCGCGATTACACGGGCATTGATAGGAAAACCATAAAAATGTAATATTTATTTTAAAAATAAGTTCAAAAAGTAGACATTAAATAAAGTGAAAAAATAATGTTTACTTTAAGTTTTGAAACCTACTTTATACACTATATCATTAATATACAGATGCCGCGAAATAGTTTATCAAGTTCAAAAGCTGAATTATTATTCACTTTAAATTTTGAGAAAAACTCATTGTATACCACATTTACTATTTTATTATATATTTTACATTGAAACAAATAGTATTGAACCATTTACGTCTCTTAATTCTCAATAAGTTCAAATGGGATCAATTAGACAAAATTTGTTGAAATTTGTTCATGTCTATACACCAAACCAAGATGTTTGTTGAAATGAAAATTGACTCTATTTTTCAAACAAAGAAAACCAGATAATTTAGACAAAATATTATAAATATTTCATATATATATATATGTGTGTGTGTGTGTGTAATCATTTATATGTATATGGATACTATAATATTTATAAAAATAGCTAGTTTTCTAAGTTGGCAAATTCATCAAATAAGATCCATTTTTATCATGTTCGGGCTCAAATGCTGACGTGGCATGATTATTTAATTTCTTATCATTTTTTATTTAATTTTAAATATTATATAAATGTAAAAAATCATTTTTGCCCTTCCTTCCCATTTAATTTTTTTCCTTTCTTTCCAGTTTTCCATTTTTATTTGACCAGGCGTCAATTCCGCTGCTGCTGCCGCCGCCGGAAACACTTGAGAAAGTGTGCCTGGACTCGAGGATCAACAGAAGAGGCATTTAACGCGTCTTTATACCAAGGGCGTACTGTGGAAGCACCCAGATAACAAGAACCTGCACATCGTATTCAGGCTTATCCACGGTGGGGAGGTGGAGGCGGACGGGGACTGCCTCTTCTCGGCGGCGCGAAAGTCAATGGGCGTGGAGACTGCAGCGCGTGAACCGAGGATGAGGATGTTGAGGAGGTTCGTGGAGGATCTTGGATCTGTGGACGGGGATACAAAGAGGCTTATTGAATCGGCGATTAGGCATTTGCATTCGCCAGATCTGAAGTCGGGTTGGGGGATCCATGTTGTCCAGGAGGTTAAGCTTTTGGCAAAGAACCAAGATCGGGAGAATTTGGATTCTTCCATCGATGAGCTTGTTTAGAAATATCAAGAATTTATGATATGCATTTCTTCTTCTTTAGTTCTTGTTCTTTTTTAATTAAATCTTGGATCTGTTTTATGGTTAATTGATCTGGTCAACGATGCCTGTTATGATTATAATTTTCTTGATTTTCTATATATGCATATGCATACATTTCATGTGATTTTTGTTATGTTAATTATCTGACTATGCAATTGGGGGTTGTTGAGATTCTTGAAAAATATGAGAAAAGAATGATTTTTTTATAGGAAAATGGAAAGAAAGGGGGAAAAATTAAATGGGGAGGAAGGGCAAGAATGATTTTTTACATCCATTCAATATTAAAATTAAATAAAAAATTATAAGAAATTAAATAATCATGTCACGTCAATATTTGGGCCCGAACGTGATAAAAATAGATCTTATTTGATGAATTTGTCAACTTAAAAGACGTGATTTAATGCTGGACAACATCACATACATTTTATAGAAAGTGGCCAATATAAAGGATCAAAAATGAAATTATCCCCTAACTTCTCAACTGCATGAGTTATCAACGCTTAATAAGAGGTTATTAGTCAACTAACTTCTTATCCTTCGTAGTATTGTCGAACTCTGATGGACGTACAAGCGATTGGCAACAACATCGATCATCTCCTCAACTGTATTCGTACTCTAAAAAAAACTACAAATATGTATGTATGTAATATGAAAAACACTTGCGTTAGACCAGATTGACGAGTCATGACCCGTTAGACCATCTGACCCAATATTATAATGTATTAGTTTTTCACTTGAAAGTATTGAATTTTCATAAATCTTTGACCCGTGTTATGATGTTTTGGTTTTTATACTATGATGTATTGATTTTTCACTATAATGTATTGACTTTTATATTACGATGTATTGATATGAAATTTTGGTCTAATGGGTGATCTGTTAGTCCGGCTCTGCCCATGTAATATATACTCCCTTCGTTTCTTATTAAATGTCATTTTAGAATCTATCTTAAAAATTAAGAGAATCTATCAATTTGACAAATATATTCTTAATCAATTAATTATATTCCTAATTAAAATCTCTTCACTCTTTACTCGTATTTATATGACCAAGACTTGTGTGAGACCGGATTGATGGGTCACTCCCGTTAGGCCAACCCATGATCCAAATCCATACCTTATCCAGTGGAATAATTGTAATTTCACTAAGAGTAACAAATTTCACTAATTATAAAATTTCTTCGGCCCTCATTCTCGCGAACCATGAGTAACATCTTCTCTCTCAATGCCTTAGAAACCCTAGATATTTAAAAATTATCATATTACTCACCTAGAAAGCTTGTTATTGACGTTGATATCAAGCCTGTGGTCCTCACAGGAGAGTCATTGAGAAATAATTTGAAGTTTTGGAAGCTAATTGAGTTTCTACGTAAAGAAGCTTTACAGTCGTCGACAACCATTAATTATCGTCGCCCGCCACTAATTTCCATATGCACTGGTGATTCTCTAGGTCTACGATTGATACTCTCAAATGTAATTTGTTGTACTCTGGTTTTGGGTTTTGTGATTAAGACGAAAAATAAGTTTTCAATATTTTGACAATTATTCAGAATTTGTAAGCAAGAGGAAATGTTTGTTGTTTTTTGAATAAGTGTGAATTGGTGGTATGATTTTCAATGTTTATGAATTGGTGATATGATTTGTCTTCACTCACATAGGTTTTAGTTTTTTTTCTTCAAATTATGTGAATGGTGTCTGGGAAAGGAGTTTTGTCAACACGGGTTTGTTAAGAACATCAAAACCATCAAATTAAGCACAGATGCAATGTTTTCAAAAAAAAAATCTAGAGTCTAGCAAATTAGAATGAGTTTAGTAGTTTTAAACTAAGCATGTTTCACTTCACATTTTTGTGTAATTTGAACAACAATTTGATTTTGTTATTATTATTTTTTCTTTTGTAGATTTTGACTAGTGGATAAACAAGTTTGATGAAATATCTAAATGAAGATTATTTGACTTGGTTTATATTATTATTATTATTTTTGAAATTTTAGAGGTATACAAAAAAAGTGTTTCAGGAAATGTCTCAATGATAATAAAGTATTTGCGAGCGAATACCGTGATAGAGTTAACTACAAGTACACTTCTTGAGGTGAGAGTTGTAAGTGTGAATGGCATGGAACCTGGGAGCAATGTAGAACCATTCAAAAATAGATAAAAAGATGATATTTTGGGTTCTTTTTGTGAATTCATGTTTATGTTTATGTACTTATGAGGTCAAGTAAAAAATATGTGCACTCTTGGTTAAGAAATTGATTGGTTATATATTCTCCGATGATGACCAGAAGAATTTAAACAAAAGTTTGGTACAAATTTGATGTAAAATTAAGTTCTTAGCTTCTCGAAAAATTTATGATTTTCTTATGTTTTCAATTGTAGCATATTTGAAAGAATATGTTAAATTTGGTATTATTGCTGTAATTTTCAAATTTATCTGTTATTTAATTTCTGTAATATAAGATAGAGAGTTAGGGAGATGAGATGCTTGGGAAAGAAGATACAGATAGACAAAATGTAATTGCTTGCTTCTTTGTAATTCCCCAATACATAAATACCCACTCAAAGGGGGGACCAATTGAGTGGTGGAAGACGTTTATTGAGCGCTAAGTATTGTTCAACAATTCTCTTGAGCGATGCCAACGACATGAAGAAACAATTGGAGAAAGATGTAATTGAATTTTCGAATTCCAGGAAGGGAACAAAGAAATGATGTCCAAGTCTTTCAAGATTCCAAGGGGTGTTTCTATTTTAATTAATATGTATTTATTTTATGTTATGAAGTATTGGAGTTTATACTCAGACGTACTAGTATGTGTGTCAACTTGGTTATCTTAGACTCTTAGTTTGTTACTGAAATGTTGATGGAGTTGCTAGTTTATATTGATGGTGTTGTTTGTTAAACTATTATACCCTTTCTTTTTATGGAGGTTTTTGGAATATGCACAAGTAGTAAAAATTTCTCCAAAAGGAAGTTATTTGTATTATTTTTTTTAATAATATTAAGGTATTTATTTTTTGATAAAAAGTATTGGTGTATCAAAATGGAAAGTATTATTTTTTCCTTTTGTCAAATCTGAAGCACAAACACATAAAATTAGAACTTCAGATTTGGAAATCTTAGTCCCCATTTTTTTTGTAAATCCTTGACAAAAAATTTTGTATTAGTTTTTGTAAAACAATGTATTGAGTTTTTGTAAGAACTTTTATTATGCAATCACAAAAGTTTTCCTATAATTAAGTAGTTCTTTATGCGTTATAGGTTAAGAGAATTTTTTATTTTTTATTATTATTATTTTCTTTTTTTTTTGCAAATAAGATGTGTTGAGTTTTTTATGCAATGTATTTTATTTTCCAAATACACTGCAAATATATAAACCAATACGATTTAATAGAAAGACCAATACGCATGAATACAAAAACCAATACACTTATCAAATACGAGCAGAAAATACCATAAAGCATGAAGATAGCAGTAAATAAATATCACACTATCAAAATACCAATTTACACCAGTCAATGTGAGTACATCTATAAATATAAATATTCAACAACTAACGTTATACTAAAATAATCGATGTTTGGGAGTTTTAGAACCAAACTCCTTTGATTGACTTGATTTATTTGATGTGTTGTTGTCTTATTGCTTTTCTCAATATATGAGTTATCTCTTACTTTTCTCCCCTTTGTAATTGCCCTTCCAGGATCCAAAATACTTTTCTCCCATTCTCTCTTATTCTTCTTCTTGCTTTTCCAAACACTAAAATCAACTCGATGTGCATGGACACAATACAACTCATAGATGTCTTCAAATCTTCCTCTTTACACCAATAAGAGAACCAGATAAATTTGTGGTATCACCTAAATGCGAAAATGGAAATTATCAAAACGTAAAACAAATATTATTTAGAAAAGGTCCAATAATTTCTTACCTTCATCATTCAACAAGATATTATTTATCGATTCATTATTCAGAAAGATATTGAATAACAAAATTAATCCCTGAAAAAATAAATATCATGCAATAAGAATAACAATACATCGCACCTCAAAATTAATACATTATTGGCTAATCACTCATAGATTAAAAGGGGCCCAGACGATGCTTTACTGTGAAAGTTCCAACTTCATACAACAAGAAGAATACACACACATTCCATGCAGTAAGGAGACCAATACATCACACCTCCAAAACATACTAGTTTAATCACTCATAGTTCAAGAACGGGGCCATGATATTTTTACTGTAAAAGTTCTGCCATCAACAACAACTAAAACAAATACCATGCAGCATAAAAACTATATATCACATTTCAAAAACCAATACAATAATGGAATAATAACTCATAGTTTCAGACAAGACCATTGATATTTTTACTGTAATGTTTTGGCATAACACAACAACAAAACCAAGTGCCATGTAGTCAGAAGACCAATACATCATATTTCTAAAACCAATACTATCTTACCTTCATCTACATTGGATTTTTCGCCCATGTATAGTCCCAAATCACTCATGCCGCCTTCAATTTCCTTTTGTAGTTTGTAAAATTAGCCAAGACCTGCGAATAATTACAAAGATTTCCACAATTAGGTCGAAATCAAATTGATACAATTAGGTCAAAATCAAATTGATTGTTGAAGAAGTTGTTTACCTGGTACTGCAATTTTTCCACGACGAGGAGATTGAAGGCACGACAGAAGGCTGGCGGCGACAATTTTTTCTACATAAAATGAAGGCGCGACTGGATACGAATAAAAACGATCGTTGAAGATGGAGAAATTGCGTATATGGTGGAAATAGACGAGCCCAAATTTCTGCAGAATTGAAAATGGAGATGCGTAGAGAGAGAGAAAGACACGGGCTAAAACTTCTGCTGGGCGCCGATGGAGATGGTTGGAGATGGAGATGCGCCGATGGAGATTCTGCTCAACCTCAGAAGCTAATTCGCATGGTTGGAGATGGAGATATTTCACGGAGAAAGGCATGCCAAATTTTCCAAAATTTGGATTTGGGTTTAAATATACAGATTAAAACTGGATTTGGGTTTAACGGGAGAGACCCCTTAATCTGGACTAACAAGAGTCCTGCCCTAACTTCATTCTTTTTTGTATACTTTAAATATGCAAAAACAAAAATGAAAGTTAAAACTAAAAAATAAAAAAATCAACCACAAATTATATTTTGTGTTTTTTTAAGATTGTATTGATCATGTAATAAAAGTAAATATAAAAACTGAGCATACAACTGGGAACTAAAAACTTAACATGAAATCAAGTTATAATAAAAAAATCAGATTATCATAGCATTTATTGAAATAAAAAATCTGAAACCTTGTGCATTTGACTTTTTTCTTTTTTTACATTTAATGCCTTTTGACTTCGTCCCGTGATATCACAGCACCGTGAATATCAGGGTTCCGGCGAACTGAAAGAATATGAACTGAGCCTTGAAAATGAAATGCAGAATATGATTTGCTGTTCCAAATGTTCAGGTGTTTATGCGTATGGAAAGTGGCTAGAGAATGCAGGAGTCTCACCCTTATATAGGGGTTCAGATTAGGGTTACAGCAGCTGCCAATTAAGACGACCTTAATGGCGTTCAAACAGTCAGTTTTATCTGACATGAACCTGGACGAGTTCAGCGTGCAGATACGTCTGCTGTTTGAAATTCAAAAATTGAAACCGTCTGACTGGTCAAGAGCCAGCCGTTACGTAACGGTCAGGTGCGTGAAGGTTCAAAAATGAAACCAGGGTTGAGCCAGAACCCGAACCCTATACGGACCAACTCAATCGGACCAATGATGCCCAAGACCCAAGACCCAAGTCCCAGGCCCAGGCCCAGAGCCCAGAGCCCAGGACCCAGGACCGAGGTCCGGGTCCGGGACCGGGACCGGGCTCGGGCTCGGATCCGCTCGGCTCCGCCTGGCTCCCAAGGCGGACTGGCGAGCCCAAGTCCAAGAGCCCGCGTGAGCTTCGTTTACACAAAGTCCACACAACCCGCTGGGCCCACTTGATGTCCAATCATTAATAGTTAAACACTTTTAAACTCCCTTCCACATTGGATAACTATCAATGTGGGATAAATGATAAGGCTTAAAAGCACCTATCCAACTTCCAAACACCATTTCTCACTCACCAATAAATGGAATTGAGAAATTTAAAAGGCTATAATTATCTACACGACACGTAGAACGAGCCTATACAATTCGTTAACACGAATTATCGCTGTACCAATTAATTAGAATAAATCTAATTTACAAACTTTAATTAGAAAAATTCTAATTATTAACAACTATCGATCCATTAAGAATCAACTTTTCGGATCAAACTCTTCCAAAATTCAGTACATTATGTACATTAAAATAATATCTCAATTACCATATGGTTTCAGAGACCAGTTTTAGAAATTTATACCGAACCATGCACAACACTAAAGTATACGACCACTATAACTAATAACTAATATAACTATATTTGCCTCACAATATAAAATTTGGTTTGTGGACTGTCATTGACAAAAACCTTTTTTTGTACATTCTAACCATCATCTAATAAGACTCGATTTGGTCTAGTCCAAGGATCCGACTTGTACAACCTAATTATTTTTTTATTGGATCTTAGTAAATTACAGCTATTAAAAGTATTTCAATTGTATTTTAGATTCATAAATACCCCTTTGAAGTGCTACATGTTAAGATACGGCCCAAAATGAATATCTTGATCAGGCCCATTTTCAGTCCTCTACCGGGCCCATCTGCAACCCAGCCCAACACCCGCCTGGATCGTACCCTGAGGAGAGCCCGCCCGAGACCTTGACCCGTGTCTTGACTATTCCTGACCGTCCAGGCTGGCTCGTTGATCTGGACCGTTGTATCCACCATTTAAAGAGGTTTTCTAACCCTAATATTCCAGCCACTTTGACCTCACCCCT
>BMAC01000783.1:360678-375330 GCA_014905375.1 Phtheirospermum japonicum
GCTTTCAGGAAGGCAGCTCGCAACACCTGATAACTCGTAATTTTACCACTCGGGAGTTGGTAAAACCAATTCTGTGCAATCCCTCTCAGGGTGGATACAAAGGCTCGACATGCCACAGCCCCGTATAGTTATGCATCATCCTCGCGTTTTCAAACAGCTGCAAGTGTGCGACTGGATCAGTCGTTCCTCGGTACTGAAATTCTAACTCCTTATAATTTCGAGGCATCGCTGCGTGCATCAGCTCTTCTGAAAAGGGATGCTCTTCCTCCCCTTCCAACCTTTCTCCATCCATCCGCTTCTGCAACTTTCAGCATGGCCTCTTGCAACTCTCTGAAGGCCTTAGTATGTGGTCCCACCTCGCTCTCTTCTCTTTCCCCCTTATGACCTCTACACCTTTCCGCGATCCCCCCAGAGTCACTACTCGAGTCTGAGGTAGGGGTATTGCTCTCACTATCACCCTTGCGATGCTTGCGACCTCTTACCTTGTAGCGATCTCGCCTTAGTTTTATTCCCCTCCGCGTGTGAACACGAGAATCTACGGATGAGGAGGAACTAGAGATGTCTCCTTTCTTTCTCTTGCCAAGCCCCTTCTTCTTCTTCTCCTCTCCAACCGTTGACTCGCCCTCTTTATCAACGTTTAACTTCTCGCTCTTATCCTTCCCCTTGCTCAGCTCGTACTCCAAATACTTACGCAACTCCTCCTGTTTTTCGACAGGTACGAAGTCCATAAGCCCCTCCAAGAATCCCTTCTTGCCCTGATCGGGCATCTCCTTCGACGGATTTCCCCCTCCTGTTGCCTCGGGGATTGATTTTTGTGGTTCTACCCCAGGCGTCTGCTTCTCCACTTCTTCCGTCAGCCCCCTCCCATCTTGCTTTTTAGGAGAAGGTGGAGGCGTATTGCCCGCATCTCGAATCAGAGGGCTTGTGCGAGGGTACTCCTGCTCATCCCCTGGGACATCTTTCCCGTCAAGATGTATGAATCTATTCTTTTTCTTCTTATTGTTGGACCCGGATCCATAATCCGAATTTCTCGGTGTTATATTCTTCTCCTTCATGTTTTGTTTGTGCAATTTCTCACGCCTTTCGCTCAAAGACTCGATGTCTCTCTTTCCCACAGACGGCGCCAATTTGATAAGTCCAAAAAGTTGAACTACCAAATAAAGGGGGTACTAACCTCAAAATAGAGATCAGTGACCTAGATGGAACTTCAAATATGCCACAGCGACCTCCAAAATCTCCACAATCGTCACAGCAACCTCGCCTTCCTGCAAAACAGCGCCTAGAACGGGCCGGATTTCGAGCCCGTTAAGGCCCTCCGGCGCTTAAGTTAATAAGCGAAAATCACACCTCTTCTCTCTCAATAATATCAGTGCACACAGATAATAAATGCGTAAAATAAGCATTCACCCTTAAGAAAGAAGCCAAGGGCTCCTTTTATAGGGGTAGGAGAAGATTCTCAATATCTAGGGTTACCTTTCATAATAAGAATTTCATTTACACCAGGATTCCGCAATCGACTCTCAATTAGGACTCCTCATACATGGCAAGTTCCCATAAACAACAAACTTCTTCATAGATATCCCAATTAAGTTGGGGCCTTCAACCCACCAGGCCCATAATAATTCACTTATATCAAATCCACAAATGGGCTCAAATACTCGGCCCAAATTACAAGAGGTCGCGACCCTGTATGAAAAGTCATCCTCATACTACAGGTCGCTACTTTTCACAAAACAATCCACTCGAATTATCACAGCTCGCCCACCTCCTAGGGGTACACCCTCCCTAGGAAATGAGGTCGCTTTTCACAAATAGTCACGTTTATCACATAATTTCACGTATGATTATTTTAGTCTGTATCAGTTGTTAAATTAAACGGTCGAACACAAATAAACTTGAACTGCACAAAAAACTAAATGAATAAACACGAACATGAATTTTTGCTTAAATATTAAACGAAGAACCCGAACATTATTCGAGTAATAATCGTATTTGAACTCGAAATTCTTAAACTTAATTCTACTCGTTTCGTACTTATTTCGTAATAGCACTAATTTGCAGTACTCTCAAGCTTAAACCATTAATCTACAAAAAAAATCGTTTACGTGGTGTGTAGCTCGTATCGACATAATGATTCACTGCAATGCATATGCACTACATATTTGGAAATGCCTAAGCATAATCATGATAAATATTTAGTTGTAACGATATGAACATTCTTCTTAGAAAACTAGTATAAAAAGTAATAAACTTATACTAATACCAAATTAGTATACAAATTGTGCCCTGGGTTCCTGTCCGCCCCTGTTCGCGTCACGCTGAAGCTCACGTTATCAAGATCACTCTACAAAAGTCATGCAAACATTTGTGCATACATATATATAAGTCAAAAATAGAATAAATAATAGCTTTGAAATAGTAATCACCCATATATAAACAAAATAACTACTACCGCAGAAAAGGTTACCTTTTTTTATAGAAGCTCTAGAATAAGGAGTACAGGGTTATTACCCTAACTGTCACCGCAAAAATCATAATTGCGATTTGCAACCACCCACACAAAAACATGCTTCCCTCCTTTGTTTTCTATTCTATTCTATTGTGATTGATCATTAGAAAAGATGATTGTTGTTATAATTATAAATATTAAATAATTATAATATTTTTTTATTTAAAATAATTAAAATTGTAAAATAATAAAAGTAGGTGTAGAATTAATAAAGTAACATTTAATTCTTATTGTAAAAATAAATAATTGCAATAATTCACTCTTTTAAATATAATAGAATGAGATATGACAATTTCTAAAATGTTATATATAGAATGGGGCAGAGAGAATCAGTGGCGTATTTAAGATTTTGAATTTGGGGGTACGAAAAAATACACACACACATATATATATATAATTTGAATATATATAACACAATATACAAATAAAAAATAGTTGTACACTTTTTAGGGATTTTTTATCTTTCTAAGTTTTTTCATAACAAAGAGGAATTATTCTCACATGAAAATATTATGGAA
The DNA here is from genome assembly GCA_014905375.1 of Phtheirospermum japonicum. Lineage (NCBI taxonomy): Eukaryota > Viridiplantae > Streptophyta > Magnoliopsida > Lamiales > Orobanchaceae > Phtheirospermum > Phtheirospermum japonicum. Next base: position 363,706 of record BMAC01000783.1, read on the forward strand.
ATAGGGCAAAAAAGATTATATACAAAAATTATTAATTACAATAACTTATTTTATATACTAAACATGTAATATTTAATAGATAAATCTTTTAATTTAGATGGTTAGTGCAACTTGGCTTCTTCCTCGTAAACACTGGTTCAACTCCAAAAAATAGGAAAGTTACATTTTGTTTTATTTGCAAAACAAATATCAACAAAAAATAAACTATGTTAGTAGGAATTGAACCCTTGTGAATTGATAGAAAAAACAGTTCCAAAAGGAATAATACCACTTCACCATACTCAAATCTTTGAAAATATTACTGCCTATTTTATAAAAATAATTTATTTTGGGGTACAGCTGTACCCCCTTAAACCCAAGAGGATCCGCCTCTGGAGAGAATTAATAGGAAACAAACAACATTCATTAATGAAAGCCGCAACATGAAAAGCATCAAAATGAAAGGGACCAGTTTGTAGCTTTGTTCTTGATCATTCATTGTCAATACATCTACACATCAGCAACATTAAATAGGGTTGCACAACATAAACAATCTAGGATGCTCTAGACATGTGTTCACCTATGATAGGGTGCACAAAACCCTAGATAACTGGATGAGCATCATCAAACGGAATATGCTAAAATGTTACAACACAGCTCATGACAACTAATAAGACAAAACTTATTCTAACGGCTATAGGTGATGATCTGCTGCTGTTATATGCAGTGCATTGCATGGAGCTGCAGGTTGATCCTTTTCCTTTTCAGGCCCCCGTAATTTGAACGAGGGGTAAGGAGTGACTAATAGTTTATTCCTTATCCGAGAGAATGATTGATTTGACAAAAGCTTGGTAAAGATGTCTGCAATTTGATCATAGGAGGGTATATGTTGAACTCTGATGATCTGATGCCCAACCTTTTCTTTAACAAAATGCAGGTCGATTTCAAGATGCTTCATTCTTGTGTGTTGAACAGGGTTCTTTGCAAAAGAGACAGCCCCTATGTTATCTACCTAAACAACTGGAGTATGATTTTATGGAATTTTTAGCTCCTTGAAAAGTGATTACAGCCATATAATATCACAAGTGACTTTTGCCAACCCCCTGAACTCAGCTTCACTGCTACTTCTAGAGACAACTCCTTGTTTCTTTGAACTCCATGTAACTAGGTTACCTCCCATGTAAACAAAAAAACCTGAGGTAGATCTCCCATCATCAGTTGCCCAATCTGAATTTGTGAAGGTTACAAGCTGAGTAGATAGTAAAGCCACAAGTTTTAATCCATAACTGATGGTTCCTGCAAGATACCTAAAAACTCTTTTCATTGCTTTCTAGTGTTTGTCAAGGAGAGATTGCATAAATTGACTGATCTAATTTACATTGTAGGAGAGCTCAGGCCTGGTGATGGTGATGTATTCACGAGCTCCAACTTGGCTTCTAAAAGCTGACTCATCTGGAATAGGTGATCCAACAGTCTTAGACAATGGGAAATTGGTGATCATTGGTGTAGAAACCCCTTTCGCTTTATCCATATATGCCCTTTTTAGAAATTCTCTGATGTATCCTCCTCGTGACAAGAACAATCCATCATTTGTATGTCTGAATTCTATTCCAAGGAAATAGTGCAAGGTTCTCATATCCTTCAAGGTGAAGAAGGTGCTAAGTTGCTGGATAAAGTTCTGAATGTCCTGTTTGCTACTTCTTGTGATAATAATGTCATCAACATATGCCATTACAATCATGCTTGATGTCTTGGTGTCCTTATATAATAGACAAGTATCTGCCTTAAAAATAATAAAGCCCATGGACTGCAGAATTGTGCTCAACTTGTTGGATCAGGCTCTAAAGGCTTGCTTGAGCCCATAAAGTGACTTTCTCAATCTACAGACAAGATTCGTGATGTTCTCTGTTTCAAATCCAGGAGGTTGTGACATGTAGTGGTCAGTTTCCAGGTCACCATTCAGAAAAGCATTTGCAATATCAAGCTGTCTGATACACCAAGATTTTGAAAGAGGTAGATGATTTGCACATTGTTGTACGTTTTTTACGATATTTTTGTGGCTCATTTGTGCGTGATTTGCTTGTATTTATGTGGTTTTTGAGTCCACTTGAAATATATTGAATCATTTTAGGTTTTGTAGTGTTTTCTTTGTTTTTAGTAGTTTTTCTTATATTTTCTTAGGTTTTTAATTAGCTTTTGTTTTGAAGGTCAACTTTGGTCAAAGTGAGCCCGGGATGAGGTCAGAAGATGATTCAAACCCGATAAATTCATTGATAAGCCTCGACATATATTTGGTGCGAGGATCGACTAAAAACGACGAGAAATGTGGCCATATTCATTGTCGCCTCACGCATTCGCTTGGTGGATATATCAGTTGTCGTAATACAAGAATAACTCCAAAACCACTAGTGCCATTTGACTCCAATTTATATCATTGTAAATTTGAGAGAAAGATCTAAAGCTTTTGTGTTTACAATGACCCAAATCCTGAGGCGGAGAATGGTAAAAAGCAGCTTTAAGTGGAGACAGTGTGCCATGGCCTTGCTTGTGGTAGGTTTTGGGGAGGAGCCAATAACTCTAGGAAGAAAATTTCAATCGACACAAACCAAATTCCAAATGAAAGCCAAGAGGAAGGGATAAAACTCATATGAAGACACCGATGGCTGATTCCGTGTATTTCTCTATCTATCGACCACGGAAATTGATCAACTGACTGATTGAGGATTTTGGAATGCTGCAGCCAAGCAGTCGATCGACTGCTATGCCAGTTGATCGACTGCAACGCTGAGGTTGTGTGGTTTTGTCAAAAAAAGAGACCATTTTGCCCTTGATCGACCCATATATGCTTCCCACCCATTATCCACAAAGAATATCCTCATTTTGGCTAGTTGGGGACCTTGACAAAGTCCCCATCTCTTCAAAACCCATTTTCCATTTTCTTAGATTTGGATTTTTAGTTTAGTTTCAATCATCAATGTAATTGTAGTGTAATTTGGTGTCGATATTCTTCAAGACTTAACACCTCTTGGAGATTTGGTTCTTGCATCTTTTGGTTTGGTAACGATAATTAATTCCTCTTGATTTCTTGCTTTGTAGTTGTTAATTGTTGTTGTTTTCTTTAATTATTGTTGTAGATTAATGATTTCTAAAATGCCTAAAGCTTTTCTTATGTTGTTGAGATTTTCATTTCATGTTCATCATTTACTATTTTTGGCAAAACCCTATTGAAGCTCTTATGAGTTCTTCAAGCTTTTTGCCAAATTAGAAAATTTCTTAATTTTCATTAGAAATCATGTCTAGATTCATAGTTTGTTGTTGTGATATGCTTGTATCTTTCAAAGCACTTTTTCCTCCTTAGTTTATTTCAAGCTTTACAATGATGTTATTGTGTTCAAGTGATTAGAGTAGATTTGTCCTTGTTTTTATTAGTATTTTAGTACGTTTTTCTATTTGTTTTTGGTATAAGTTGGACGATTTAAGCATAATCTCGTATTTTTATAATTCCAGCTTATTTTTCCGCATTTTGATCGTAATTGATGCAAGTAGGTGATATTTCGTTGTTTTCACCTTACAGCTAAGTAACCGGAAGAGTTTAGCGCGTAAAAGACGAAGTTCGATGTTCAAGAATAGAAGAACAAGCTTTCCGGTGAAACGAGTAGCAAAAGATCGAGAAACGGAGACCGACGCCTCAGTCGCGTCGGACTGACGCGACCGTCGATCGCGAGCCATGTCAGCGAGTCCATGGACCATCGTCACGCTCAGTCGACGCACTGTCGACGCTACTTGCTGAAGCGTCGATGTCGACGCACCAATGTCGACGCAACGTCGACGCAACTTGATGAAAGCGTCGATGTCGACGCCCCCCGTCGACGCCACCTGCCCAGCCGACGCGCACACCTGCTGACCAGACCTACCGAGCACTGCCGACCAAGTCTGCCGAGTCCCGCCGAGCGCCAGCGCGCGTCAGTCGACGCTACGTCGACGCACCGTCGACGCGACGGCCCAGAATTCGGATTTTAGGGTTTCTTGCGCGCCAAGACTTGTTATATCTATATAAAACCCTCATTATTTCGGATTTTGAGGAAGAGAGACACCAGAGAGACGATATCCTAGGGTATTTTAGAGTACAACAACAATAAATCCACGTCTTATAACAAGATTTGGAGCGAGATCAAGGATCGAAGTCACGCGTCCGAGACTCCGATTTCGCAGTTCGAGAATCCATCTTCGCCCAAGATCAACGTTCAAACTCCGGAATAGCTGGAGCTTTTCATTGCTTTCCTTAGTTTCAATAAGTTTTCTGAACTCTTAGATAATTTCTAGTTAATTGTTTAGATAATTTCTTAGTTAATTCTAGTTTTAATTAGTTTAATCTGTTTATGCTTGAATATTGGATATTGGATTAATTTAGTTTATTTATGCATTATGATTTATGTTTAATTATTCGTTCTTAGATTCGTATGATTCAATTGCTTAGTGATAGTTTCTTAAATTCATGCTTTAGATACGATAATTAGCTCTAAATCTTCGTGGCGTTAATCGATAATCTAGTTATTGCTCTTTGTTGATAATTTAGAATAATTAGTTTAGTTAACTTTAGTTTAATTACTGCCTAGTTCGTAATGATCAATTCAATCTATTCAAAACCCCAAATGTATATGTATGTTATTCGTAATTGAGAAAAACATCCGAAAGACCGAACAGTTGTTTCCTCGAGAGATACGACTCGAGTCAAACTCATCACCCTACAGTTACCTCGTACACTTGCGAGCAAACTGACGTGCTTTTAAATTAATTATTAAAAACGGGGTGCACAAAAGTTTGAGTCAAAAATTTAGCGTCGTTGCTGGGGAAGCAACGAGTAGGAATTTAAGATGTTTTTCATTTTAACTTTGGCATTTTATGTTTACTTTTAATTTTTCTATATTTATTTCTTATTTTCGCTCTTGGCCTTTACCATTTGATACGTTGACGTGTTGTTGAGCTTATACAAGGAAGGCGATCACTTCAACTGGACCTTGTACCATTCATTGACAACATCCACCGTTCAAATCCACCGAGACCAAGACCCGTTTTTATTCCCGAGGACGATTCCTCAGCAACAACTGATTTTGCTTGCGATTAAGCTCCCGACATGATGTTAGGAGCACAATCGGTTCGAAACGGCGATTCCCCACCATGAACACCACCCCATCCCAATCGACACGGGTATGGGAGTGAGCCGATCGTTTTGCAAGGACAACCCCTACCACGAGCTTATTGGGCTAATTATCAGCAGAACGTGGGACAAGACGAAGGGATTAACCGGCAGAACAACATGATCAACCACCAACCCAACATGGCGAATATGAGACCAAACGGGAAAATGAACAACAACGCTATTCGCCAACACAACATCGAGAACGTGGCATTTAGGAATGAGGATGTTTTGCAGCGAAACGCGTATGCTAACAACTAAAGGCACGTGAATGATTGGTTGGAGAATCAAGATCACGGATACGAGCAAAATAATTTCGGAAGGAGATACGAGCGTGAGCACCAATATGCACACGATGACCACTACGAGTGAGTTAATGAACAAGTTAGAGAGACAAGGGGAGATCGAGCACTTAGACAGCGCGACTTGGCACGTCCAAAGATTGTACCCTTTAGGTCCGCCATTGTTCTTGGACCGACCGCGAGTGCAGTGGAAATTAAACCGCATCAACTCAACCTACTCCCAACCTTTCATGGGAATGCGCATGAAGACCCCTTGGCATTTTTAAATTATTTCGTTGATGAAGTTGTCCGATTCGTAGTTCATGGCCTTCACCAAGAGGAGGTCCAGATGATTTGTTTCCCGTACAGCTTGAAGGACAAGGCGAAGTCATGGCTACTGTCCTTAGAGCCTGGTTCGTTAACCGACTGGGATATGATTAGCAAAAAGTTCCTAAACCAATATTATTCAGCCCAAACAACGGGGCATCTTCGGAGACAAATCGCTACTTTTGAGCAGTTAGAAGGAGAGCTATTTCACGAAACGTGGGAGCGCTACAAGACACTTTTGCAAGCTTGCCCCCACCACAACTATTCTCCGGAGATGACTAACCAGTTCTTTTTCGATGGTTTATTGGACCATGGGAAACGAGAGGTAGAGATAGCAGCGGGAGGAGATTTTGGAGATTTGACAGCACACGAGGCAAGACAAGTGTTGGAGAAGCAAAGCGAAAAGTCTAGACAAACCAACTCTCGGCCTCGTAAAATGAGAGTTAACGAAGTTTCCATTCCTGATCCTGATTTAGATGATGGCAAGTTAGTTAAGGCAAAATGTGAGGAGATATTTGACGAGAAATTAGCTGCTTGGAAAGCCGAGCGAGCTAGCAAGGCCGCTGCACAGAAGATGGCTGCGAATTGCAACCAGTGTGGATCCCTCCAGCATTCAGCAGACGCATGTCCAAACAATAGTGAGCAGCAAGAGGAGGTAAACGCGATCCAGAATTATTCGAATTAAAAGAAGTACACACCACAACATGACAATCCTCTTTTCAAGTGGGGCCCGGGCAATCCAAATCATATGCTGCCTGATCCGCAATTTCCCCCACCGCATTATGCTCAAGTACCAGTGCCACCGGCACAAAATAATTTTCATACGCAAGGGCAGGCGTCGAGTGCAACTCAACCAAATGATCAGCTGTTGGTTTGGCAGCAGAATCAAGTGGCTGAGACGATCAATAATAGAGAAGGGCTTACAAAGGTGAATGCGAAGATAGATGAACTTTCAAAGAAGCTGAGCGGAATTGACCATCTTTCTGGTATTGTGCATGATCTAGCTAAAAACATGGATAAAATGGAGAGAACTATGGGACAAATAGCAACTGATATTGCTAGGTCAAATAAGGAGAAAGACAAGCTACCAAGCCAACCGGAGCAAGCATCAGCGGTTCACGTCCTTCGTAGTGGGAAGAAGATCGACAATGGCATAGAGAACCAAGATGAGGAGCTTGTTCCTAAACCGGTGGACAAGCTACATAAATCCGCCAATAGATATGTTCCTGGTTCTATTCAAGGGAAAATTCCGAGCGACACCTCTGGCAACGATGAACCACCGCAACCGAAGCCAAACAACGATGCAGTATAAGGATGCTGTTCCTTTTCCGAGCCGATTACGTCCAGCGAAGGAGAACAAGAAATTTATGGAGCTGTACAATCTCTTGAAGAATGTGAATATAAACCTGCCACTTTTAGAAGTGATCAAGACGATGCCCGCCTACGTCAAGTTTTTTAAGGAACTTGCCTCGAGAGAGAGACGTTTGGCGACAACTCAATACGTTCCATTACCAAAGGAGGTTAGCGCGATTTTTAAGAAGCCATTGCCACCCAAGGAACGCGATCCTGGAAGTTTCTGCATCACTATTTCGTTGGCCAATGGACAAAAAGCGATAGGAATGTTAGACCTTGGAGCAGGCGTGAATCTAATGTCGTATTCGCTTTATCAAGATTTTGATCTTGGACCCCTCAAACCGACAACTATGCGCCTACAGTTAGCTGATCGATCAACTCGACGACCTTTGGGGATAGTCGAGGATGTTCTAGTGCAAGTTGGAGAGCTCGTACTACCGGTAGATTTTGTGGTTATGGACATTGGTGAAGTTCCGACTGAGGACAACGAGCACACCATTCTATTAGAACGCACGTCCATGGCGACTTCACATACTCTTATTGATGTTCATAAAGGTAGAATGACGATGACCGTTTTGGGTTAAACAGTGACCTTTTCGCTGAGAGATATTCACAACACTCCCTCTCTTATTATGCAAGAGGAAGATTCGTTCGATGACCCCATTGCATCGTGTGTGAACGAATTACGAGAGATCACGACTTTGAGTGAGTTAGGCGACGGAGACGATGCCGGAGTTTCTATCGAGAGAAGGGACGAGCAAGTCAATTTGTGTCAGGGTTGCGAGTCCGATGATCATATGCACTTAAGTGGAGAAGAATTGATCGAGTTATTGGGTATAGACATACGCGATATCGTGGCAGAATTCGGAGATAATTTTGATGAGGAGTGTTCGCACGAATTCGAGCAAATGGTGGAGTCGAAACCACCAATAAATCACCCAAGGCACGATTTCCTCGACCATAGCGAAAGTTTCACTTTCAAAAAGAACACGGGCGAGGCGTGTTTAGGCGATTGGGCGAAGGAGATGAAGAAATCAAGAAAGGTTCGCACGAGTGAAGTCAAGAACTTGCAATTTAAGGTTGGACAATTAGTCTTGTGTAATAATGAACGTAAGTACGACCCAACCGATTTTGGAGCTTCATGGAGCGGACCATTCTCGATTAAAGAATTTGATGAGTACGGCGTAGCCATGTTGTACGATGAGATTGGCAAATCGTCCTTTCAGGCTCACAAGCATAGATTGAAGCCTTATCATGAAGGACAAGGTAAAAATAGCAATCACAAGATGGTGGAGTTCGGAGATCCACCGTACGTGGGAAGATAAACGAGCAAGATAGCGTCGAGCAAGTGACGTTAAAATTTGCGCTTCTCGGGAGGCAACCCGAGCATTTGTATCCTTTTGTACCTTATTTCTATTTTATTTAATTTTTATTTTTGATTTTTATTTGTTTAAGAACAGATGGAGAACTCGGACGAGGAGGATTGAACGAACGAGCGAAGGAGATAACGCCCAGGATCCGCCCGCGTCGACGCCGAGCACCTGCTCGCGTCAGTCGATGCGGCGTCGACGCGAGGGGACGAGAGTTTTGTTCTCTGTCGCGTCGACTGACGCGGCATTGATGCGAGCAACGCGCCCGGACCAAAACGCGTAAAAATTCGGGTTTTGCCCGACCAACCCGACCCAAACACGTTTGACCCGTGGGAAACCCAGAAAATCCCCTTAAAAACAGTTTCTCCCTCCCCTCTTCTCACTTTTCTTCTTTTTCTAAAATCATATTTTACTTTCTCTTTTGCAATAATTTGTCTTTCAACAATTTCCAGGAATTCAAGCACTACAACACCGCCAAACCCAGAGATCATCTCAATTCATATACGTCAACACATCCGAAACGGGCTACAAGGTTTGAGGCAAATTCCGGGCTAATAAGGTTGAAACAAATTTGGGCAACATTCCGGAAAACGGGCGAAATTCGGGCTACAACTCGTTGAGGTACTTCGCTTGAAACTTCTTGGAACTATTTAAATCATTGTTGGTTGTGTTGGGAAGTTTTTGGTGCTAGAATTACTCAAGTTCTTAGTTGGTTGAACACGCACGCCAAGTGTTCGACGAAATTCCCCAAAGAAGCAAAAAGTTTTATTTTCAAGGTTTTTCAATCCCGTTCATTTTCGTATCATTTGATAATGTCTCGAGCGGGTAAACGTAAAGACATCTCGGGGAAATACAGCGCACCGTTCCCGATTTTCGACAAAAAGGAAGGGGACATGTTTAAAAATATTAGAAAATGGGGTTTTGCTACTCATAGCACTTTGAACGTCCAAGGAATTGCGGATGAGGCCTCGAATGGATCGGAACACCACACCGATCTTTCACATTACGTCGACGGCCTTGGTTGTGGGTACTTCGCCCAAATGCACCTTCCCGATTTTAGAGAACTCATGCTCGGGTTTTTCTCCACTTTGGCAATCCGGAACGACGAGACGTTCACTTGTCGACTAGGAGGGAATGATGTTAGTGTAGACGAGGAGATTTTTGGGCACATTTTCGGTTTCCCGACCGTAGGGGACCACCCGGTTGGAGTTCAAGGCTTCGATTTAGCCTCTTTTGGGGGGATGATAACCGGGGGAAATACGGGCAATTGCAAGCGTTTTCCTTGCTCGAAAATTCAAGACGACGCCCTCTACGTTGCCTATAAGATCCTCGGGCACATTATTTTATGCAAGAACGAGGCCACCTATGTGACCAAAGCCGAGCTTTACGTTCTACAATGCCTCGTTGATGGACGTCGGGTCCGGTTGTACCCTTTAATCTTGCTTGGATTCTATAACGTTACCAAGGGTACTCCGGGAAGCAAGTCGCCACTTCTCTCATTTGCACCATACATTACCGGCCTCGCCCGTCACTTCGGGTTCGATCCGGCCACAAACGGACTTAGCCCACTCGGGACCACTTCATTACCTCTTACGTGTGCATCGGCACCCCGAGTGAGGTCGTCGACTAGAGGAGGATCTTCGTCTCGATTACACAATGGCGACGAGGATATGGAGCAAGCCCGCCGTTCTACTTCGGGCCCGAGTCCCGATTGGGGCCGATTTTTCGAAGAAAACTGGGCATTTCAAGTGAAGATGTTCGATAAGCTCCAAATCATCGACGAGAAGATTAATGCGAACCACGACCAAAACCGTCGGAGTTTGAAGAAGATGCGAGCTCGCATTTCGAAGCTCGAGGAGCGATTTGAGGCGGCATACCCCACACCTAGCATGGATGTCGACGAGAACCCCAACGAGGACGATGAGTCCCGCGAGTTCTAAATCTCGTATCTTTATTTTTATTTATGCCTTTTAAAAAAATGGAAAATATAAAATCCAAAAATATTGTTATTTTCTTTGTTTTTGTGTGTTTTATTTTTCTTTTAGGGCATTTCATATCACGAACATTGAAGAAGTGGCCAATTACACAAATCACGACTAGCGGCTCGACTACTATTATTTCAGGGATGTTTTCTTTTTCCTTCCTCTTTTTGATTTTTTTGATGTATTTGTGGCAATCCGGAGATTGCCCGGATTTTTAGAGAGGGGGTGGTCGAGTGTGATTTGTATTGATTAATTGTGTAATTTTATTTGATACTTGGCCTGTAATAATGCTTAAACGTGATTAATTGCTATTTCTACGCTTAATTGTGTTTGTATGGCATGCCTGTCGAAGTTGACTAAGTATGATTATTTGTTTTCGTTTTTGAGCGTGCATGAGTGCATAATTTTTCAAAATTTATTATTATATATTGTAAAATGGTACTTGGACGCAATCGATTTCGCAAAACCTTAAAAACAGCGTCAATTCAAAAATTTTCATGCAAAAAGCCAGTAAGTAGCCTGAGTGTTTATCATCATTGCATGTACGTGAATAAATTTCAGTTTTGAAATCGCGGTGTGTAGTCGACTTTGAAAATGAAGTTAAGGCGCATATAAAACCTTATTCCGGCCATATCCATATATTTTTAGCCACTATAAATTCCGAATGAGCCAATCATAGCTAAATATCCATGCCTATAGCCATGAGTGTTTCTAAGACGACCCTACAACCCATTAAAAGCGTGGGGTAGGAGTTCGTGTTTTTATTGGTTATTTGAGTCTTGGGAATTTTTATTAGAAATTTATTAATTTGTAAATAAGGACCACCATCTAAAAAAAAGAAAAAATAAAAAAGAGAGAGAAACCCCATAAAAAGAATAAACGGGGGAAAAATAAAAAATAAAAAAATGATAAGAAAGATGGTGGGTCTTGTGTTAGTAATTGCCTACGCGCTTATAAAGGCTTGTGTTTTATTTTTAATTTTTTTATGAAGCCTAATGTTTAGAAGGCAAGAGTTGTGTAAGAAGCATGCTATAAGCTTCAATTGTACTTCAGTGGTTTGAGCTTTCAGTCGGTTTACGAGTTTTTGAGTTGAGGAATAGCCTATATTTTAAAGGCTACGTTATGAGAGTTAAGTG
>BMAC01000783.1:376483-416296 GCA_014905375.1 Phtheirospermum japonicum
AGCTGGAGATTTTCATTGCTTTCCTTAGTTTCAATAAGTATTCTGAACTCTTAGATAATTTCGTAGTTAATTGTTTAGATAATTTCTTAGTTAATTCTAGTTTTAATTAGTTTAGTTGTTTCATGCTTGAATATTGGGTATTGGATTAATTTAGTTTATTTATGCAAGTTAATATGTTTAATTATTCGTTCTTAGATTCGTATGATTCAATTGTTTAGTGATAGTTTCTTAAATTCATGCTTTAGATACGATAATTAGCTCTAAATCTTCGTGGCGTTAATCGATAATCTAGTTATTGCTCTTAGTTGATAATTTAGAATAATTAGTTTAATTAGCTTTAGTTTAATTACTGCTTAGTTCATAATGATCAATTCAATCTATTCAAAACCCTAAATGTATATGTATGTTATTCGTATTTGAGAAAAACATCGAAAAGACCGAACAGTTGTTTCCTCGAGAGATACGACTCGAGTCAAACTCATCACCCTACAGTTACCTCGTACACTTGCGAGAAAACTGACGTGCTTTTAAATTAATTATTAAAAATGGGGTGCACAAAAGTTTGAGTCATCAAGCTTCACAGATCTTCAAGTTTTAATTATTTTAATTTTCAATTGATGCAACTAGTTTAGAAATTATAGGTTTAGGGTCTAGGTTCGTTTAGAGCCATTAATCGGAGTTTGTTGAGACTCGAGATTGATAAACCCGGGAATTAGGATTGACGACCCCAATACTTGATCGACATTTGGGATTGACAACCCCGAATTATAGATTAAGTACTCGGCAAAAACCGATTGATCGTGGAGACGAACCAAACACCCTAAATTCCCATTTTTCATTATTTTCATTTAAATCACTTTTAATACTTGTCTTAGTTGATTAGCTTTCAAGAACCCAAACTAAAGTGAATTACGCTTTATTTAGCATAGTTAGTTTAGTTTTATCTTACTTCACGAAAATCAAACGTGAAATAGCTTCCGATTATCTTCCTTGAGAGACACGACTTGGGACTCCACTTACCACTCTACAATGGACTCCGTATTATTGTGGAGACGATTTCTCAAAACTAATCTCAAATTAGAGTGCTAAGAAATCATTGATCACTAGAGACAAGACAACTTTAATTCTAGAAGGTCTGACCACTATACTGAGGGTCTCTGTGAAGTCACAACCTGGAGTTTGTGTGAGCCTTTTGCTACAAGTCTGGCCTTGTACTTGTCTAGTGATCCATCGACATTCTTCTTGGTTTTGTAAATCCACTTACATCCAATGAGTTGTTTATCTGGTGGCAAGGTGCTAAGAGTCTAAGTCTGATTCTTAGAGAGAGCATTAAGTTCCTCCTGCATTGCATACTTCCATTCAAGTGTTGCCAAAGCCTCCTTCAAAGTCATAGGTTCCTGCAGAATCCTGTTCATTTAAAAAAAACCTTAGGTTAACAGAACATAATGGATTAACTGAAAAGAAACATAAGTACATCATAGAAGTTGGTCTAGCCCTTTTAGCCACTTCTCATGTTCCTCAAAGATATTGGGATTAGCCACTTCTCATGTTCCTCAAAGATATTGGGATTAAGCTTTTACCTCTGCTGTGTATCTGATAAACAAAACCCCATACAAGCTACTCAACTTCAAGATCTCTCATGAAACCCTCACTAAATGAAAACCTGAATATAACCATCTTAGAGTGTTTGACTGTAAGTGTTTCCCTTATATGAGGCCTTACAATTCAAATAAACTTCAGTATAGAAGCACAGTTGGTACCTTCCTTGGCTATAACAATTCCCGCAAAGGCTATGAAGTCCTCCTCCCAAACAATAAGCTTTTCATTACCAGACACATCATCTTTGATGAAAACTTTTTTCCTTTCTATAAAGACACTAGTTCGATGAACAACTCTGTTACTCCTACACTCACTTCCACCTCCATGCCATCTTTGCCACTTGTCAATGAAAATATAACCACCTTTCCATCAAAAACTGCACGTCACCTCCCCATACTGATCATAACCTTGATACACCAATTCAGACACATCATCTCCCAGACCACTCACATACTACTCACTCTCCTGATCACACATCCACATCCTCTTCTCACACTGAGATTCAGAGTGGTAGAATTTATGTGAATTTACCTATTGATAATATTCATATACCTCCTGTTGTTGCCACTGACATTGAATTTCAAGAACCAACAAGAGATGAAGCCCCCCACCACCCCCCCCCCCCCCCCCCCCCCCCCCCCACCCCCCAAACTCAAACTTCAACTTGTCCTCAAGTAAGAATAAAAAACAAAATCAAATCAATATTCAATATGAGTGAAGAGTAGAAATAGAAATCACCCGAGTTAATGGCGGGTAGGTCCCAGTTCTAGACAACCGTGACGATATTTCTTCACAAACCTAGCTAGCTCCTTCAACATGAAGAAGTCTAGCTAGCTCCTGTTTCCAAACCTAGATATTGTAGTATGCAAACTATGAGGTAGAAAGGAAAAAAAATTTAAAACCCGAAAATAATGTAAATATTGGGTTGCCTCCCAACAAGCGCCTTTTTTAAAGTGGTTGGCTCGACTTCTTACACCCTTGTTTAAGTTGAAAGTGGTGCTTCCAACTCCATCCGTTCTTCGTTAACTGTGTTAAACCCTTCATAATACATTTTGAGTTGATGTCCATTCACCTTGAACGTTTTGCTCGTCTTAGGGCTATAGATCTCCAATGCACCATGCGGGAGTACATGAGTGATGACAAACGGCCCAACCCACCGGGAACCCAACTTCCCTGGAAACAACTTAAGGCGAGATTAAAAAAGTAGCACTTTCTCGCCCTCGACAAAATATTTTCTTGAAATTCTCAGGTCATGGAAAGCCTTCGTCTTTTCTTTGTAGAACAAGGAATTTTCAAACGCTTCATTCCTAATCTCCTCTAGTTCTCGCAGTTACAACTTTTGATGTAACCCAGCTCCATCATACTTACAATTGCTCTGCTGCACCGCCCAAAATGACTTATGCTAAAGTTCCACCGGCAAGTGGCATGGCTTCCCAAAAATGAGTGGTATGGAGACATCCCAATCGGTGTCTTATAAGCTGTCCTATATGCCCAAAGTGAGACTTTTAGTTTGATGCTCCAATCATTTCGGTTCACATTGACGGTTTTCTCCAAGATGAATTTGATTTCTCGATTCGAAGTCTCGACCTGCCCACTCGTCTGCGAATGATATGCTGTAGAAAGCCTATGGATGAAACCATATTTCCGAAGCGCTTCCATTATCATTCGCTTATCATTCCCCGGCAACAGCGACAAAATCTGACCGCGCGTCGTTACACGATAAATTTAATATTTTTATTTTTCCTCAACTTTCTTCCACTAACTAGTAGAAGCGGTAAGTAAGGTTGATCCCACGAGGAGTGTGGATTAATTTGTGATTATTTGTATTTAATTAAAATAATAAGAAGGGGTGAAAGATGATGAACTAACTAATGAGAACTAAATAACCAAATAAATAATTAAAGAAAGTCAAATTAATTAAACTCAACCTAACGAAACACGTAAAAGAATTAATATGAGATTAATAATAATGAGAAAACTTTAGTGCAAGTTCAGTTTCTGCCCTATATTGATTCATCTAACCAATTGTAATATTATAATTCACTTTTCATATGAAACTACTTACCCTAAATAGCAATAAACTCTGTTACTCGAATTTATCCTTACCGAATATTTAATCAAAACAAGCTCTTCAATTAAACTTAATTAATGGACAACCTAGAATAAGCTCTCTAGATTTAATCTAATAAAAGTATTAGATGCTAGGAAAATAGGCTAATATAAGTAATAAACTCATAAGATTGGTTTATTTAACTTGTGTTGAGTTACCTCTAATAGTGCACGACCATTAGTTGCAGTAGTTGCTACAAGTAAAATAGAAACGACAACAATTACGGATTATAGCCCTATTTCTAGTAATTTACATCTAATCCTAATGTAGGTGATCAATCAAAATTAGAAATTAAACAAATCATGAAAATAGAATAACACAAACAATCTTATATGAAAAATGAATTAAATATTATGAAAGTTAATTAGAGCATAATCAAACCATGGGTTTCAACGTCACAAGAATAGAATTTAATTTATTAATTACACATAATGTTCTTGAAATTATAAAATAAAAATAATTAAGAATTCATTGGTTCTCGATGAAAATAGGGGAGAGAGAAGCTACAAAGATTGATGCAATTAACTCCCCCTTCTAGCAAGAATGGGGCTGCTTCCTTTTAGTCTCCAAAAGCGTCTTTCCTTGTTCAAGTCAAAAGTGGCGGCCCTCCAAAATTGATCTCTCCAAAAGGTAAGGTCCCTGCTGGCGCATCATCCTCCTATTTATAGAAGAGGACTACCGCCTCATAAACCCAAGATCAAGAAAGTTATTTGTCCCGATAACAACTAAGAGAAACAAAGCCCAATGTCTCGATAATAGAGAGATTTTGCCAAAATTAATTTGCACCATTATTCGATCATTGTCACACCAATTGAGCAGCTAAATACTGTAAAATAAATGAATATGTAATTAATGTTCGTCTATCTACAAGAATATATATACAATATATATGCGTGTATATATATATATATATATATATATATAACAATATGAAATGCACATAAATATATTTTTAAACCATTATTTATCAGATTATTTCTAGCATATCACTAGTCTTCACTATGGCCCAATTCAAAAAATATATGCTGATGTTTGTTAATTTAATAATAATTGTTGTCAATAACAAGTATTAACTTTAATGCTATTTATGTGAGTATATAATAAAACATGTCTTTATTAATATTTGCAGATGTTTGAAAGAGAAAGAGCACAAAGTAGTAGACAAAATCTGTCACAGCCGATGTGCAAAAATGACAAAGAACAAGTAGTGGTGAGAGTTCCAGTGGAAAGGACACATATCAGCTTTATTCAAAACTTGGTTGAAAGGAAGATAGTTAGCCTTAATTATATAGGAACAGACAATTAGCTTGCTGACATCTTCACAAAGGCATTAGATTTAGAGACCTTTTCTCATTGAGAAGAGATCTCGGTATGTGCATTGTTTAAGTCAATGTTGGTTTTAATGCTGTGACACCCTAAACTAACATCAGTCACAACATTTGTATAATTTTGCATGCATTTTTATTTTCTTATCATACATAATCTAAATGCATTAAGTCTGGTTGAAAGTGCGATGAGGTCTTGTGTTGCAATAAAAGTGATGACAAAAAGACTAACCTCTTCAATTAGGTGATTGTGGAGCTTGCCCGCAGAAATAGGTTTTCTCTTAAACCCAAAAACGAGAGGTGTCAACAACAATTGCTGAAGATAAAATATTCAAATCCCTAAAAGGATGAAGAAAATTTAGATACAAATTGATCCAATCTTTAAATTTCACCTCCTTGAGTGATTTTGAAGTAGTCATTAACTTGGGTTAAGGGTAAGTTTCCATTGACTTCGCATGAGGCAATGTTGGTTATAATGTTCTCAGTAATAAAAAGCAACACCGATCGAGTCACTAAAACCGTAATGTAAATTTTTTAACCTTTTTAGGTCATGTTTTTTAGGCATCAATTAGGACATTCATACTTTAAGAAGATGAATTTTTGCTTTGCGTTCTGTTGCTTGTACTTGTGTCTTTCTTGAATTCTCTTAATTCTTGTTTTGAATCTTGCTAACCAAGTATTTCAGTGGTGTTAAAATCGGAGGATTTGACAGGTAATAAGAGGTTGATTTGGCGAGTGAAAAATTGTTTTGCAAAGAATTTGTTCAACTATGGTGATGGTTTATAAAAATCTAGCTCTATCTCGATTTTAATTTGTAGTTGATATTTATGATTTTTATTCTCCAAATAAGATATAGTGGGTTATTTAATCATAGTGATCGTGTGTCTTATTTTGAGAAAGAGTGGGCTTGTTTTAAAGGGAAGAAAAATATTGGGTTTTAAAAGAAGTAGTTGTGAGAGTGGGGAGTTATTTTTCACTTTAACTTTTTCATACCCTTATTTCATCTATTGCGTACGATTTTTCCATATTGACAAAGTTAAGGTTTTTACTTTTTCTTTCTCTAAATTTTACTGCCTACGACACTCGATTTTTTGTTTGTAGTTGTTTTCAATCTCTTGCAGAATATCGAATTCACCATCACCCAACAAAGCTCCGGAAACAGACTGTGCGTCTAGCTAATAAGAAAATTCCACCCAAAGAGAGAAAAAAAGATGTCCAAAGCCGCCGTGTCAGCCCATGTCAGCGAAACCAACATCCCCTGCAGACAATCCTGCCTCTTCTCCAAGCTTCGATTCTGACAATGTTTCATCTGCCGGTGCACCGATGTCAACAACTGCCTCCGACCACTCTGCTAGCTCTGATGAGGCTCCGTCTCAAGCCGTCGAGATTGAAGACATGGAACCAATCTCCACGAGGTTCTTTAAGAGTGAAGCTGAGGAGCTATTCTTGGGATTTCAAAATCGAGGCATGATTGCTGAGCGCCAAATTCCCGTTGATATTTTCTTGAAGCGGAATCTGATTGCTTTCTTTAGGCACCCAGGCGCCTCTTCGAGCTGGTGTCATGTCTGGTGTTGTTTCTGGTATTCCCAACATCAGTACCAACATGGTTCTTTTTTCTGCTCCGGTTGTCCGAGTAAGATTACTTTGTTTGATGACCAGGTTGCACAGCACCAGGCGCTTCAAAACTCGTTTGTTGAGTTCTTTTTGATTTCAAAAAAAAAAGGGGGAGAAGAATGTAGAAGACGCTGAATGTAGAAGATGCTGCAGTGAATGTGGTTCGTTTTTGTTTGTTTTAAACAATGGTTACTTCATTTAGGGGGAGTTTCTAATGTAGGGGGAGTTTCTAATTTAGGGGGAATTTTTAGTCTTTTGATCATTTTCATGCGTCTTGGGTGTTTGGTCTAGAAAGGTAAAAAGGGGAGATTGTTGAGGATCTTATTATTGGAAATAATTCCTTATTTAGTTGTTTGTTTTTCTTGGGCTCAAAATATATTAGAGAACTAGAATTAGGACTCTAGATTTATTTTCTAGATTGTGTCCAGGACTTATTTAGTTTCCTAGATTATGTTTAGGACTTGTTTACCAAGTTTAGGACTCTATAAGTCTTGTCTATTTAAGACAAGACATAGACGCAAAAGGACACACCTTCGATAATCTTCACACATGGTTTTTTGAGAAGGACGCAGCAAGAGCAAGATCGGCGCAAGCAAAGAAGAACATGAGAAGGTAAAAGACTTGAGGCAACGATCCAAATCAAGGAGATCTTTGAAGTTGCGTAACCAACGGAGAAGATCATCACAAGCTTTGCCACAAGACTTGAAGCCATGGTTTTAATCACGGAAATCTTTGGAATTTCATAACCAACAAAGAAGATCATTATTTTTCAAGGCGACAAGTATTTTAGTATAATAATTTTTGATACCGTAGCTTTCATATATTACTTTGAATCTTTTGTATTGATCGTGAATGAATCGAACTTTTTTCGCGTTTAAAATAATCAAGAGTTCGTCCGCAAGAGAATGGAGCTATTGTAGGCGATAAGTTGACTCGAGTCGAATCACGAGGAAGACTAATCAGAAACTATTCCGGTGTTTGATTTTACGTACATAGAAACGAAAATAAAACGGAACTAAACTAAACTAAACTAAACTAAAAACTCGATCCAATTTGGTTCAAGGGTTCTAACAACTACGAGCGATAAAATTAAAAGTTTTAAAAACGATTAATAAAAGCGAGGGTCTAGTGCGCCAGAATCGTCTCCACGATTGGGGTTGTCAATCCCGATGGTTCTAAATGACCCTAAGCACACTAGACCAATAAACTTAGCCAACAAGCATAATCATAATCAACAATATGACCTCAACAAGCATTTACACCAAAGCATGAACATAAGCGTTAATAAAACGAGCCTTAAACATAAACAAAGGCATGTCATGAGAAAATACATAAACATTGGAACTACTGAGGCAATTTAACGTAAACTAAAAACGAGAGAAACGGTAAAAGGATTACAACTAAATTAACGAAGCCAACACCTGCGCCTTGATGGCTACTCTTGTCTCATAAACCACATCATACTCACTCAGTTCCACCGCCCACTTCACCAGTCGTCCGGACACATTTGGATTACTCAATACCTGTTTAAGAGCTAAGTTCGTACGTACCCTCACCTTATGACTTAGAAAATAAGGCCTCAACTTTCTTGATGTACAAATCAATGCGAAGCCACCCTTTTCTAATTCGGAGTATTTCATCTCAGCTCCTCGTAACATTCTACTAATATAATAAATAGGCTTTTGTATGCCTGCCTCTTCTCTGATCAACACCAAGCTTACTGCAACCTCTCCCAACGATATGTACAAGAACAGGTCTTCTCCTGTCATTGGCTTAGTCAATAAAGGTATTTCAACCAAGTACTTCTTTAACTCGTCGAACGCCTCTGCCGCTTCTTTCGTCCATTTAAACTTAGATCCTTTCCTTAATGTTCTGAAAAACGAGATGCCTCTCTCCGCCGATCTGGAAATAAAACGACTAAGGCCAGCTATCCGCCCGGTAAGTACCTGAACATCACGCACTGTACAAGGATGTGGCATCTCTATCACAGCTCGCACTTTCTCAGGGTTAACCTCGATCCCTCTTTCCGTCACCATGTATCCCAAAAACTTCCCAGACCGCACACCGAACGCACACTTCTTGGGATTAAGTTTCATCCCAAACTGTCTCAAGATAACAAACGTCTTCCGCAAATCTTCCACGTAGAACTCCGCCTTCTTACTCTTTACCAGTATATCATCAACATAAACTTCCATGGTGGACCCCAGTAGATCTTTAAACATCCGATCCACCAATCGCTGATAGGTCGCTCCTGCATTCTTCAAGCCAATGGGCATAGACACAAAACAGTACGTCCCCGTGGAAGAGACAAAACTCACCTTAGGCTGATCCTCTTTTGCAAGGGGTATTTGGTGATATCCCTGCGAAGCATCCATTATACTCAGCAGCTCGCACCCTGAAGTTGAGTCCACCAGCTGATCAATGCGCGGTAAAGGATAGTGATCCTTTGGGTAAGCCTTGTTCAGATCGCGAAAATCTACACACATCCTCCACTTCTGACCGGGCTTTGGTACCATTACGACATTGTACAAATATTCAGGGAACTGGATCTCCCCTATATGACCTGCTTTTAACAACTTTTGCACCTCTTCCTCAATCACCTTATCTAATTCAGGCCCAAAGTGCCTCCTCTTTTGTTTTACCGACCTCGCCTCCGGATCCGCATTTAAATGATGCTGCACGACCTCCGGGGATACCCTATTAACTCTCCATCCCCAAATGCAAATATATCCCAAAATTCTCTTAGTAGTTTTATCAGCTCACCTTTTAATTCTTCAGGTATTAAAGTCCCCACACTTGTAGTACACTTTGGGCGATCTTCTTCCAATGAAATTTCCATCAGCTCTTCATTCGGTTGGACCGAATTCTCTTGTTCCTTCACCTTTTTTGCACTTATTACTCCCTCCAACTGTTCATTACCCCTCTCACGTTTGTTCTCCATCATCCCTTTCCTGACTGCCAGATGATAACACGATCTCGCGACCTGTTGTTCTACGATAACTTCCCCTACTTTGTCACCCGCTGGATACTTGATACTCATGTGATAGGTCGATGTTACTGCTTGGAACGCATTGAGGGCAGGTCGCCCTAATATTGCATTATAGGCCGACCTCCCTCAGATGATTAAAAACTTCAAACTCTTCTCCACCCGTAATTCCTCCTTTCCCAATCCCACAGTCAGCGTCAGCTCGCCCTCGGTATTCACCTGTGCTTCATTGAACGCGTATATGAGCGTATTTATGGGTCGCACCTTCTTCTCTAACTCCATCTACTCTAGACAATCCGTATATATGATATTTATTGAGCTCCTATTATCCACAAAGATTCTGCTGACTTCATATCCTGAGATCTCCGCCTCGATTACTAATGCAACATTATGGTCTTCCTGCAGCCCGCGTCGATCATTAGGACCAAAAGAGATGACTGGTCCTACCATTTGAGGTCGTCGGCTCACACTAGCGACCTCCCATGTCCCAAAGCGAGCTGTCTTAACATGTTTTTTTCGCGCAGCATTGGAATCACCATCTGTTGGCCCACCAGAGATCATGCTTATTCTTCTCTTATTCCTTCGTGGGCCATTATGTCCCTGATTCCCCTGTGGTAATTGTCTTTCAACCTGGTCTTGGGGTGGATCTCTAGGTGGTGGTGGAGGCAACGGTTGCTCTTGTTCTTTCAGTACTCTATATTTATAAATCACTTCCTTGAGATGTCCAGCTTTTATAAGTCTCTCTATCTCCTCCTTGAGGTGCCTGCAGTGTTTCGTAAAATGTCCATAATTGTTATGAAATCGACAAAACGCATTAGTCCTGGGGTGTGTGGGAACCGGCGTACGATCCTCCGGCCACCTTATGGCATTGGGTACTGAGCGCTCCATAATAGAGAACACTTTAGCCTGCGGATAGACTAATGGAGTAAAATCCTCCTCTCTCCAGTTTCGCAAATTCATCTCTTGCTTCCTACTAATTTCTGCGTTTGAAGATAAGAGCCCGCGCACCATCCTCCTAGGTTCTCTCCTTGATTCCCTTCTAAAATCCCTTGCTCTATATTTCCTCCCCGATCAGTGATCTTTCGACCAAAACGCGTCCGATGCTCCTCCTCAGCTTCCTCTACCTGTACGTATTTATGGCATCTCGCCAAAACCTCATCATATGTTCGCGCCTCCTTTTTAACCAAAGACTTGCGTAAGTCTTCCCTCCTTAACCCCTGGTGTAAATCCCTAGCCTTCATCTCATCAGTAGCAGTGGGCACCTCTAAAGTAGCGCTGGTAAATCTGTTGATATATTATTTAAGCGTCTCATTAGGTCGTTTTACCATGGTAAAAAGCGACTGTGCTGTCTTCACACTCTGCCTTACGCTAGAAAACTGCTTCAAAAATGCAGCTCGCAACACCTGATAGCTAGTAATTCTTCCTTGCGGGAGCTGGTAGAACCAATTTTGTGCAATCCCTCTTAAGGTGGATACAAAAGCTCAGCACGCCACCGCATCCGTGTAATTGCGCAAAATCCTTGCATTTTCGAAGAGCTGTAGATGTTCGATTGGATCCGTTGTCCCTCGATATTGAATCTCCAAGTCCTTATACCCTTTAGGTATATCAGCCTGCAATATATCCCCTGAAAAGGGGTGTCCTTCCTCTCCTTCAAATCTTTCTCCATCTACCCGCTTTTGTAATTTCAACATGGCTTCCTGAAGGTCTCTAAAAGCCTTAGTCCCTGACCCTTCCTCGTATTCGTCCTTCTCTTCTTTGTACTTGCCGCGACCTTTTTGGGTTTTATCTCGAGACTCACCATCCGTTCCCGAGTTTAGAGTTTCGCTTTCGCTAGTGTATTTTTTGTTATGGCGAACTCGTCTTCTGTCATGGCTTCGCCTCACCTTTACTCCTTTTCCCTTTTGCTTATGAGTTATGGATGCATTAGAGCTAGATGTGTCGTCATGCTTACGCTTACTTTCCTTCTTTCCACGAGAAGGTCTCCTGGTCGGATATCTCTCACCCTGCCTCACCCCCGACTTTTCCTCTTTGTCGGTATTAAGTTCATCCCTTCTCTCTTTTCTTAAATTCACCTCGCCTGCCAAATATCTATGCAACTCCTCCTTTTTCTCCCATGGCACAAAATCCATAAGCTCCTCTAAGAATCCCTTGTTAATCTGACATGGCTTGTCCCTAGGTAGGTCTTTCCATTCCTTCGTTTCGATATGGATCGCCTTTTGCGCTACTATCTCCGGCGTCCTCAAGTTCTCGGCTGGTTCCTTCCCGTCACGACGCTTTGGGGAAGACGGCGGTGTACCGTTCAAGCTCTGGACAACCGAATCCACCTGTGGAGGTGTCTGCCCTTCTTTCATCATGTCTCTCTCATCGACGCCCACCGTCCCAGTCTTCTTTTCTGACTCGGAACCATAGTAAAGGGTTCTGGGTATTATGTTATCCCTCATGTTTGGTTTTCGAGATTTCTCACTTCTTTCGCTCAAGGACTCGATGTCCCTCTTTCCCACAGACGGTGCCAATTTGATAAGTCCAAAAGGTTGGGTTACCAAATATAAGGGGTACTAACCTCAAAAATAGAGATCAGCGACCTGAAGTAGATTCTGAATACGTCACCGTGACCTTCCAATCCTTCAGCAAACCTTCTAGCGACCTGGCTGGTCCTGCAAAACAGCACCTTCAAACGGGTCGGAGTTCAAACCCGCGAAGGTCCTCTGATGCTTAAGATAAAAGCAAATTCAAAACACTCAATCCTTCTCTTGAATAATATGTGATGCAATTATGATAAGAATGAAGATAATAATGAATAATGAGAGATGTGCACCTCCTTTTATAGAGATGAGAAGTATCTCCCCAAATCAAGGGTTTCCTTCTTCCATCACAATTCCATATATATTACAACTCTTCAACCGACTCTGAATTAGGATTTCTCTTATTCGTTAAGTTCCCATAAATAATAAATCTCTCATTAAATTATCAGGGTAGGCCTGAACCCATTACTTTTTCCATACAGCCCACAAAGACCATAAAAACTCATCCGTACTAGGCCCATAAACGACCTGCATCACCCATCACCAAACATAAGAGGTCGTGACCCTATATGAGAACTCATCCTCATACTACAGGTCGCTACTCTACAAAACCAACTCGCCCATTTCTTAAAGAAAACCATCCAGCTTGCTTATCTTCCAAAGGAACACCCTCTCCAGGAAATGAGGTCGCCTTTCACAAATACTCACATATATCCCATAATATTACGTACGGACATTTTGGTCCACATCACAGCATATATGAGCTTAAGAGAAAAGTAGATTGAAAATTGATGGCATTGAGAGTTTTATCCTAAAATATTATATTATATATATATATATATATATATATATATATATATATATATATATATATATATATATATATATATATAATATTTATTATTTATTTAAATACAAAAATTTGTAATTAATTTATTAATTTATTATTAGTAATGTTTATCTATTTATAAAAATTGACTTTAATATATCTACAAATAAGCAACACTGGAGATTTATATATTTACACGGAATATATCAAAAGATAAATATAAAAGATATATGTGATAATTACAAAATTTTAAATCTAAAATAAATATTCAAAGGATATTCTCAGTCCATGCCTTGTAAATGTATAAACTATTATTAATTATTGTAATTATTAAATAATTTTATATTTTAATATAAAATTTAAATTCGTTAATAATATTATATACATACTTAGAAAAATTCAAAACATATCACACCCTCAACCCGTGTCTGCTGTCTAATCTCTATTTATTAATTATCATTATTAAGTTATTTATATTTTAATGTTTATATAATTAAACTCATTAATAATTATTAGTTACACATTTTGAAAATTCCAAAAGATGTCATACTCTTAATCTATGTCGCATTGTGACAGTGTTTAATCAATATTTATTAATTATTGTTATAGAATTTAAATTTTTTTATTTAAATTAAATTCATTAATAATATTTATTTACATATTTATATTATTGCAAATAACTCGTAATTTACTTATATAGAATATTTAAAGTTCAAAACCTAAAATATTGTAACTTTTATTATATATACAACTTAATTAATTATTTTCATAATTAAAATTTTTTATAATAAAAATTATTTCATACATAATTCATTTTTAATTAAAATAATTAATTAGTTTTTTTACTAATACTATATTTTTAGAAGAATAAAAAAAATATTGAATTAGACAAAATATAATAACAAAATAATAAATTATGAGAATTATAATAACAGAGAAGGATTAAATTAGATAAAATTAAATAAAAAATATTAAATTAAATAGATATTAAGCTCGAATGATATATAAGTAACATAAATATTTAAGAAATTTATTTATCAAATAAAGTATAAAAGCATGCAAATGTATTGAAATTTTTTATTTGTTAAATGAATCATAAAAGCATACACGTGTTGGAAGTACATGTATTGGAAGTGTAATACCAATCACCCCTATATATTAATGCAAAATCCTCCTAACCTATGTGTCTGCTTCGTATGCTTCGATTGACAAATAAAAAATTTTGGTGTTTCGTTTGCTTATGTGTCATCCAAACCTAATGTTTACCTAATTTAATATTTTTCTTTTTATTGTATCTTACCTAATTTAATTCTTTTATTATATTTTTCCTTATTCAATACTTTACTTTGGCTCTCCTAATATAAAAATAGAAATAAGTCATATATAAATAGTAGATAATATTTAAATTAGTTATTTTAACTAAAATAAAAACTACATATGAAATCATTTAAATTAAAAAGACTTTATTATGAAAATAATTAAATATATTTTATTGATTATATAATTTAAAATAATTTTATTTTTAGAGTTTCAAATATTATATATGTAAAATGTGAGTTTTTTGCAATAATTTAAGTATGTGACTAAATATTAGTAATGTATTCAATTTAAACATAAAAATATTAAGTTATATACTAATAATTAATAAATATTAATTAGACACCAGTACAATGCTACACGGGTTGAGTGTATGACATCTTTTGAATATTTCAAAGTATGTAATGAATTTATTTTAAACATTAATATATGAAATTATTTAATAATAGTAATTAATAAAATAGATATTAGACACATGTTTAGAATGTGATGCCTTTTGAAATTTTGTAAGTATGTAACTAAGATTATTAATAAATTTAATTTAAACATCAATTATAAAATTATTTAATATTTATAATAATTGATATGTACAAGGCACGAGTTGGGAATACATTATTTTATTATTTTATTTTCAATTTAAAATTAAATAATTACCATAAATCTTTTTTATATTTATCTTTTGATAAGTCATGTATAATACACGGGTGTTAAATATTTATGCAAAATCCTCCTATTGTGTGTGTCTGCTTCGTATGATTCGCTTGGATAAAAAAAAAACTTTGGTGTTTCGGTTGCTTATGTGTCATTCGAGCCTAATTTATATATATAATTTAATATATTTATTTTATTGTATCTTGCCTAATTTAATATTTTAGTTTTATTATATTTAGCCTGACTTAGTAGTTTTTTTTCTTATATTTTGTCTAATTCAATAATTTTCTTTTATACTACTAAAATATTAACATAAATAAGTCATATATAATTAGTAGAAAAAATCTAAATTAATTATTTTAATTAAAAGACAAATTACATATGAAATAATTTTAATTACAAAAAAGAATTATTATGAAAATAATTAATAAACTGTATTTATAATAAAAGTTGAAATAATTTAATTTTGAAATTTTAAATATTCTATATACGTAAATTATTATATATTTGCAATAATTGGAGTATGTAACTAAATGTTAGTAATGAACTATCTAAATATAAAAAATAAAATTATTTAATAATAATTAATTAATATTATTAGATAATGACACAATACGATAAAGTTTGAGAGTATGACACATTTTGAATTTTCAAAGTATGTAACTGTAATTACTAACAAAATTAATTTAAACATAAATATAAAATAATTTAATAATAATTAATTAATATAAATTAGAGACGGGTTTAAAATGTGACATCTTTTGAATTTTTATAAGTATGTAAATATAATTATTAACAAATTTAATCTAAACATTAAAATATAATATTAATCAATAATTATAATAATTAATAAACTGAACAAGGCACGGTTGATAACACATCCTTTCAATTTTTTATTTTAAATTAAAAACTTTATAACTTTTACAAATATTTTTCATATTTAGTTTTTTATAAATTCCGTATAACACTGATGTTAAACTAGTCGTGTAATGTAAGTATCATTTTAATTAACAAACTTATGGAGTTAGCCTAAATAGTAATATTGTTATCGAGAGTGTCGCTATTATTTGTTGCTGTAAAGATTATTTTGTAGTGAGGAAAAGAAAAAATTAAAAACCTCAAGCCTCTCTCCACTCGTCAATGGCGGCAAGGCGGCCATTTTTGCACCTCAAGAAACTCACCAGACCAGCTCGCAGCTTTTCTACTCACAGCGCTAATTACTATTCATCCAATTCTCCACAAACCCTTCATTTGGATACATTTTTGCTGGAAAAGATTTTGTGGGCCCTTAAGCGAGGTCAGTCAATCAACACCCAATTATTTTATCAGCTTAACCCATCAACATACGCGCATGTTCTCTACGAATCTCGTAATGATTTACAAATTGCTCAGAAACTCATCGATTTAGTTTCCTCAAATTACCCCAATTTCAAGCATTCTTCGCTGTCACTAAGCGCCGCAATACATGTTTTAGTGAGGTGTAAAAGAATATCCGATGCGCAGGCTTTGATTCTAAGGATGATTAGGAGAAGCGGAGCTTCTAGGGTTGAAATTATTGATTCCTTATTAACCACTTATGAGCAATGCGGGTCGAATTTATACGTTTTCGACTTGTTCATTAGGACTTATGTGCAAGCTAGGAAGCTTAGGGAGGCTGTCGAGGCATTTCGTTTGTTAATATCTAAAAACGTTTGCGTTTCGATTAACGCGTGTAATAGCCTTTTAGGCGGGCTAGGTAAAATGGGGTGGGTTGATTTGGCACGGGAAGTGTTTGATGAATCGGTGAGAAATAGAACGGATTTGAATTCGTACACGCTTAATATCATGGTGAATGTGTTTTGCAAGGATGGCAAAATTGAGAAGGCGGAGGATTTTTTAACGGAGATGGAGAAACGAGGGATTTTTGCAGATATCGTGACTTATAACACATTGATCAACGCTTATTGTAAAGAAGGAAAAATCGAAGACGGGCTCGAGACGATGAGGTTGATGCGTGACAAGGATTTGGAACCGTCCCTTTTGACTTATAACTCAATTATCAACGGTTTGTGTAAAAACGGGCAATACTATAGGGCAAAGGGCGTTTTAAACGAGATGGCCGAAAACGGGTTGTGTCCCGATTCAACCACTTACAACACATTGCTCGTCGAATGTTGCAGGAGAGATAATTTAGCAGAAGTTGAATGTGTTTTTGGGGAAATGTCGGATCGCGGGGTCGTCCCGGATTTAGTTAGTTACAGTTCGGTTATCGGGTTCTTTTCGAGAACGGGCGATTTAAAACGGATGATGGGTTATTACGAGGATATGCGGTTGAAACGCATTGTACCCGACAAAATCGTGTATACGGTTCTGATTGGTGGGTTTTGTAAGCACGGCGCCATGTCGGATGCTATGAGTGTTCGGGACGAGATGATGAGATCGGGTTGCCAGGTGGACGTGGTGACTTACAATACTATATTAAACGGGCTTTGCAGAGAGAAGATGCTCCGTGAGGCGGATGCGCTTTTCAACGAGATGGTGCAACGGGCCGTGTTTCCGGATTTCTGCACTTACTCGACCCTGATTAACGGGTATTGCAAAATTGGAAATATGGATAAAGCGTTAGACTTATTCGATTCCATGCTAAAGGGAAATTTGAAGCCCGATTTGGTTACGTACAACACGTTGATCGACGGGTTTTGCAGGACGGGCGAAATGGAAAAAGCCATCGGGATGAGAAACGACATGGTTTCAAAAAATATACGTCCTAATTATATCACTTACGGGACGCTAATGAACGGGTTTTGCAACGGGGGCTATTTATCCGACGCGTTTAAACTGTGGAACGAGATGATCGATCATAATATCGAGCCCAATGTGGTTATATGCAATTCGCTTATCAAGGGCTATTGCAGGCACGGCGAACCGGGAAAGGCACTCGAGTTTCTGAAGAAAATTAAGGCGAGAGGAGTAATCTTTCCCGATAAAATCAGTTATAACACGCTGATACACGGGTTCATGAAAGAAGAGAATGTTGATGTGGCTTTTGACTTGGTAAATGAAATGGAGAAAGAAGGTTTAGTGCCTGACGTTATAACGTATAACGTTGTTCTTGATCAGCTTTGTAGGGTTGGTAGAATGCAAGAAGCGAATGAGATATACGGAAAGATGATCGAGAGGGGCATCGATCCTGATAGATCGACATTTACGTCGTTGATAAATGGTTATGTATCGCAGGAGAATATGAAGGAAGCTTTTCGATTCCATGATGAGATGCTGCGGAGGGGTTTCGTGCCTGATGATAAATTTTAGTAACGACTAATTTTCAATGCGCTCCAGGGATTATTGAGGCTATGAGCAGACTGAACGGCGAAAATTGCTGCATCCAGTTATGGTACTCTTTAATCTCAATCTTTGTTCGTTTCTAAAATATTTTGGTTAAGCTTAGCCACTGACGAATATATAGAATCAGAACGGTGGATTTTTGGCGAGGTTCTGAATACCGGGCCGGTGAAGCTACAAGTTTAATGGTACAGGTTCGACTGTGGTCGAACCCGGTGGTAATTAATTTATGTTTAAATATTATATAATACTGCAAAGTAATAAACAAATGTGAAACGCCAAAAATCAATATTTTAGAAGAACTAAATTAATATAATGAATAAATTGGTTGACAAGATAGATGATACATGTGCACAATAATTATATGTGTTCTTATTTATGTTAAATATATATTTAGGTTACATTAAAGAGTAAAAAAATATTAAAACAATAAAAATAAAAAACTGGCCGGTTCAACCGTTTTTTTGCACCGGTTTGACCGATTTGGCTGTCCGTTTTTAGAGGTGAACCGGTCCGGTAAAAGTGACTAGTTACTGGTTGAACCGGTCTAAACTTTCATCTCGTACAGCTCAAGCAAAAACACCCAAATAAAAATAATAATTGGGCCATTTGTGTCTTTAAGAAAAATATTTTAACCATTTTTGAAAAACAAACAAACAGGGTTTTGAGTCTTTTTGGTTTGAATTGTCTATTTCACCCTTATTTTCATTTCCCAGGTCCTGATACATTCCTCGGATCCAAGAAATGTACCGTGCTATTGACCGTAAATAACTAGTGGTTGATCCCTCAACCCACTCATGCTATGACTTTCAGTTTGTTGCTGGATCCGAGTACTTGTTGTGTATGATCACTTGTTTGAGGTAAGTCAACATATCTGGAAAGATCGAATTATCAATTACAGTCGTTGGGATACAGTGCATAAGGATATTGAGCCCTTCATATATATATATGAGAATGTTTTCAGTATTAGAATATATGTTCTCCCGGACTTATAAGCATGTGGTTTTATATTTTATATTTCCACAAGATATGTTTGGTAGTTAGAAATTCCATTTTGCGGATCAATACATTAACTTGGATCGATACTTATGAAAAGTGTGATAGAAAGATTACTAATAACAAAAAAACCAGTGGGTTTTATTAATTTAGGGATAATTACAAAAAACTACCCCTGAAGTTTCAGGTAAAGATAAAAAAAGTTTCAACATAAAATTTTGGGTTTTTCGTCTTTAGTTGAGCTGAGCTGACGGGATTTGCTGACCTTTATTAGGTATATTGCAATTACCCCCCCACCCCCCACCCTTGATTTTTTTTAAAATATTACTATAGCCCCTTTATAGTTTTCTTAATATCGAAAATAGTCAACGGGAGTTGAGGCTATTTGTTACATTTAAAACAACAGAGGGGTGTAATTGTAAGATATTTGATGATGTTAGCAAATATTGTTAGGTAAACTAAAATGAGTGACTAAACCAAACCTCAAGAAAATTTTCTCTGGTGTAATTACCCCAAACCTCAAGGGTAGGTTTTGTAGTTATTCCATTAATTTATTTGGTTATTGTCAAAGCACAGATTATAGAAACTTATTTAACTTGTTAGGAAGACTAACAAAGCCATATATATACATAACAAAAAATGACATTGTTGATGTATAGTTAAATTTTCAAGCTCTATCATATTTGGTTATCCGAAAACAAAACAGATAAAAGTATATAAACACCTCGACTGTTTAGCATTTGAATGACTGGCTCTACAATCTAAATTTATAAATTGAATGATTTTTATTTTATTTTTTTGGTTGTTGTTTCTATGAGCAGAAAGCATTAAATTCTTGGAGGATAGAGTTCAACAGCCACTTTACTTTCCATTCGATAATGAGAAAAAGATTTGCTCGACAAACCGGTATGAGAACTAATTCCCTAAAAATTTGAAGCTTGATTTATTTTCAAGAGATTGGCTAAGAAATGAAATGGCAACGGCAATTTTACTTTTGAGTAGTATTTCATGCATTATTCGAATGCACTTTTACATTTAAGCACCCTTATCTGGAAAAGGGATAAACCAATCGTAGTCTGTAATTTTTCATTCTATTTATTTTCTTCGTGCATCATATGTGTTATGATACAGTATGTAGTTTTTTAATCTTTAAAATTGTGGTTATTTATTCATGATTTTTAGCATTTTACTCTTATTTAATTTTATGACATGCCTCAAGTACTTCATCTTGTACATTTTTATATGGGTAAAATTAGTAATGTTACATTATTATTGTTGTTGTTTTGAAACAAATAGAAACTAATTTTCAACCAATTTTGTGTTGGAACATTAAAAAAGATTTGGACTTTAGCAAGGCGTGAAGGAGCTAAACAAGAATCTTTGATAAATCAGATTTGATAAAGCAGACTGATGAACATGAATCCTCAGTTACATGTTTGGTCAACCAATCAGTAAAAATCAGACTGATGAAACCTCAGTGAAGGAGCTATAATAGATAAGGTATCAGGTGTGATTGTATGTTTAAATTGGGTGGAAATTAAAAGCTTGTACGGTTATGATTCTATAGTTCATTTGCAGTTCTAGAGTTGAAAATGAATTTTGTAAATTTGTTGATTTTTTTATGAAAATTGAAATTATATTTGGATAAATAATGTGTATTTTTCGGTTACATACCAAAATGTAGGTGATAAATATTTATAATATTCTGTTATATATTAAATGTCACTTGAATATTATTATTCGTTTCTCGTATATTCATTAGGGTTCATGATGAATTGGGTTTTTTTTCCAAATAATAGTAATTCAGTTTTCTTTAGTAGATGTGAAAATGAAATTAGGAGCCTTTTTTAGGAAAAGAAAAGCAAAAAAACAAAACAAAATAGGGATCATCCTAGAAAAGACAAAGCGTGAGGTGGCGCGTGCGGGCCACCAAGTGATGTGGGACGTGGGAAAAGGGAAGTGGGTGGTGGGGGCCGAAGGAGGAAGGAGACAAAGTATACGGCGGAGTAAATCGCGGAATGTATAGATCCGGTGGTCAGCTTCAGCCCCATCTGGCCCATCATCCATCATATATAATACCTCCGGGTTTTTTTACCTCTGTCTTGATGGATTTTTTTTATTTTAATGATAATTCTATGTTATTGTAAAAAGGACCGTATAATATACTTTAATAATTAAATAATATGATGGTTGCAGGAGAATTAAAATACCTCATGAATCACAATCAAATGCAATTAAAGTCAAAGTTTTATGTGACCTAATTATTTAATTCGTGCATTATTAAGACAAGTGACTACCATGAGTATAGTTTTGAGTAATAAAATTAATTTAGTATTTTCTAGAAAGGCAGCATGCCAATTTAGAGTTGAGTTATTAATGTCATGCATGCATATTTAGTAATTTATTCTTTAATTGGGTGTTTTAGGGTGAAAAGAGATTTAATGGCGCTTCATAGGACGTGATAGTCAGCAATTTTAACCTCGGGTCGTTAGTTGGATCAATCGATCCAACCCGAAATAGAAATGTTCGAGCTCATACTTTAGAAGCTCAATTAGAGGGGGGGAAAACGGAGTCAATTTGTCCCAACCCGCTAGACCCAAAGTAAATTATTAGGTACATTTAGGTGGACGTTGGATCATACACCCATGTTCAATGTGATGAATGTACATTTTTATTTAAATCAGTTTTTATATTTGTAGTGATAACATTCATGAAAATGTTCATATTAGTTGTTATAAAAATATTCATGTCTGTTCTGATAAATATTCATTTTTATTGTGATAAAAGTACACACCATTATGATAAATATAAATTTTCATTTTCATAAATATTTATATATTTTAATCATCTCCAATATCATACATATTTATCTTAATGTGATAAATGTACAATATTTTATAATATAGATGGGTGCATAACAAGAGATATCCTTAACCGAAAAATTAAACATTTTTTATTTTATTAAATATTTATTTTTTGGTATACAGTATAATGTATATCAATGTGTACTTAATAATGAGATAAAAAAAAATCTAAACTACGACCAAAAAAACGGGATATACGTACCCCGGCTGATTATTTAACTTAAATAATTAAAAAAATGATAAACAAAAGAAAATTGGCAGTGCAGAGAAAGAATGAGACGAAGAGCGGTGGGCTCGAGAATCCTCGGAATTGGAGAGTGGGAAAAACAATAATAATAATAATAATAATAATAATAATAATAAAGATAAAAGACGACAGCACAGCAGTGGCGCTGACAATTGTAGGCGTACTGGTTGTAGCTCTAGCCTCATGCACTAGATCTGCGCTGTCACACGCTTTTCAACTTTACATCATCAATTTAAACAACACTAGAGTAGAGAGACTGTGTTTGTGTGTGTGGATTGAATGAGTATGTATGTATGTATGGGCTTTTGTGTTTGCAGTAGTATACTTCAATTAAGAATTCATGTTGATTCATTTCATTTTGTAATAATTATTATCCCCGTCCCACGAGTTTGATTTCAGTATTCTATTTGGTTCGTTTTATAAATGTGGTTCATTTATTATTATTTTTATTATTATTATTATTATTATTATTATTATATTTAATATAGTTTATTTTTTTAAAAATCGATATAATTAGAAAATACTAATTAAATTAATGATTTAATTATATTAATTACTCATTTTCTAATCTGTGTAAAATCAAATATAAGATTATCATATTAGGACGGAGGGAGTTAAAATATTTTATATACTCATTTTATGTATTTATTTATATATTTCTATAATACACCTGTATTTCAACGATGCATAGATTATTATCAGGTCGGATTTACATAGATGGGCTCAGTTTAATGAGCAAGGCTGCAAAATACTATCACGAAAAAATTCATTCATTTTTTCTCTCGGATAGAGTATTAGAACGGAACGATCCATTTAATAACATGTTGAATTTTAACATCATAAATAGGGGTGAGCAAAAATTCGAAAAATCGAAATAACTTCGGTTCGTTTTTTTGTAAATTTGGTTCGGTTTTCGGTTTGAGAATTTTAAAAAATCGGTTATTCCGGTTCGATTCGGTTTTATAAATAAATTTCGTTTCGGTTTTAACTTAAATATAATTAAAAAATTAAAAGAAATAATTTTTATATTACTTACTATTATTTTTTATTAATTCGGTTCGGTTCGATTCGGTTAATTCGGTTTTAAACATATTTTCGATTTAACTCGGTTTGCAATTTTATAAATATTTCGATTTTCGATTTTTTCGGTTTTAGACTTAATTTCGTTTCGATTTGAAATTTTATGCAAATTTCGGTTTCGCTTATTTTGGTTCGGTTCGGTTTTCGGCCGAACCGACAGAATGCTCACCCCTAATCATAATGTAGGGAAAGTAACCTGATTAAATTTTATAACGATTACTACTAATATATATATATATATATATAATATATATATATATATATATATATATATATATATATATATATATATATATATATATATATATACACCTATTTGTTAATACTACTAACACCCTAACCTAGTTGTCACTAATTTGTTGGTCCGGATGACATGTGTAAATTAATGGTAGGTCGGGTTGGGCAGGTTCTCTTAAGTTCGTAATTTTTACTACCAAATTCGGGATTTTTTAACTGGGTATAAATAAAGGACTTTTTCCCATAATTGATTATTCACACGTTTTTCATTCTAATATTCATTCTCTTATTTTCGTCCTCTTCTACAATTCATTTCTTCTCTCTTCATTCTTCTCTTTTTTTTCAATAATCATGTTCTTCTTCAAAAAAAAACAAAAAATTCGATGTCCAATTTTCGGTATAATCGATCAAACTGTTTGTTCAGATCCAATTTCGGTTCAAAGATCCACTTCGGTTGTTAATCTCATTTAATTATTATGGTAAGTATTGTGAATTTAATCGTTTTTATTTGGATTCTTCGTACGTTTTTAAAAGCAGATCCATTTTTTTTCCAGATCAGGTTTTCATTTTTTTTTTTGCAATTATTCATACGTTTTTTTTTTAGTTTTCAGATCTTCTTTTTCATGATGAATTTATTCATAGTGGATTTGGATGTCATTATTTTTCAGCTTCATTATTTTTCCTGATGTCATTATCTGTAATGTCAGTATATTCATTGCTGCTTTTCTATTTTGCAAAAAAGATTGTTAGAGAATATCTATCAATAAGTTTTTTTTTTTTTTTTTTTTTTCAGATCGGGTGGCAAGTTTATCATATCTAACACCAAATCATTATTGATACTTGCATAAATAAATAAATAAATAAATATATATATATATATATATATATGTATATATTATATATAAAATTAGCGTAATACCCGTGTTAACACACGGGTATAATATATAACAATTATATATATCCATATATTACAATATTGAGTGTATTGAAAATACATAAATTTTAAAAATAAATAAATAATAATAATAATAAATAAAAATTATAATATATATATATATATATATATATATATTATATATATATATATATATATATATGTTATTTATTTAATTATTAGTTTTGATTATTTATATATTCATTTTTCTAATATGCCCGTGTAATACGCGGGTTATTACACTAGTATAAATATATATATATATTCACATTCACGTTAAATGGCCTCGTTTGGCGAAAGAGTTGATTGAGGGGAAATTAGAGAGTTTTATTCAATTAGGATGATTGATCAGTCAAATTATTTAATTGATATGTTATAGTAGTTAACTTTTTTGGTCCACAAATTTTAATTTTGAAAAAATTTAATATAAGAGAGAAGATAAATTTTGAAAATGAGTTGAAACGATAATTTTGTCCTCAAGTTGTACAAATAAAAAATATTAACTAATTAAAAAGTTAATTATGACTTTTCTAATTAAATAATAGTAATAATTATCCAAATTAAATTTAATATATTAATAACATTGCGACTAAACATATTTTTATAAATGATAATTTAAAATAATGATTATTTTCTTGTAAAAGTTACTTTAATTATTGAGTCTATTATAAATTTATGTTATTTAATTAAAGAAATATCAGACAATAAATTGTGCGAATGCCCTTTTTAATCATTTACAAGATAAAAAAGCTATAAACTCTAAATTAGTTATCGGACACTTATATACAAACATCTAATACAACCAACTAATACGATCTATCCACTAACAGTGAATGTAATTAGCTATTAGCGAATAGCTATTCACTATCCCCTAATATCATTTAAATATAGGAAAATTTTTGATGTCTTTAAGGCACTATGTCCCCCACTTCTTACTATAAATATGTTAATTTAAAAAGTCTGAAATTAATTTAATGATATCTATTAAATCCTATTAAGTGAAAAATGCGCGGTTTCACCATATATACACTACATTATCTATAACTTATCTGCCACATGAAGTTTTTTAAATTATATATGCAACAAAAAATTGACTCCAATTAACTTCTCTCGTTGGAGATGCTTCTAGTAGTACGTATTGAATTTTCGATTTAAGAAATTGCCAAAATTATGCTATTACGATTCAATTAATTTACCAAATTGTGAATACCCCCAAAACCCAATAGTGCTATGGTCGGTGATTGTTTATATATTTGTTCGACGCTAGGAAGTTGCACCCACGTGACACTCAATTCAATTCGCTGTTTTTTTTTTTTTTTGTTTTTTGTTTTTTTTTTAATTTCTTTTATTGCTTTGGTTTTAAAATAAAATAATGATCAAACATTTGAAATCGGTCGACAAAGAAAAACAAGTAGGAATGTTTGTATTGGCCATCGTATATTATGAGCAGTGAGAATTTTATTATTTGTTGTAGAATTATGATCGAATTAGGTGTAAGAATTATTGTTGAATATTAAGATTTTGAATCATAAAATAATTAATAATAAAAATAAGAAAATACGATATTTAGTCGTATTATTCTCCCTCTCTCTTTTCAGTGTTTAAATTCAACTTTTTTTTGTAAAACAAAAAACATCAAACCACTATTATCATTTTGAACTATTTTACTATTTTTAATCAATCAACTTTCATCTATATAATATCATTTCATATGCAAAATCATACTTTCAATATTCATTATTCTCATTTCAATAGACAAGCCGTTGCTATTTTCTAGCATAACGAAATTTCCATAAAAGTATGTGCATTTGCAACTTGCTAATTTAACTTTTTTATAATATTATCAGTCGATACAATTAATAAAACTTCTAAATTTTAAACCGAAAATCTCTTCTTTTGTTTTTTTTTAATCATCAAAAATTCTGGGTAATTACCAATGATTTTCGATTTTGCACAGGCCTAAATTTAAATTTCATAATTTGACGCTTGGATATGGAGAAGGGTGTGACCGATAATTATTGGCCGTAATAATAATGATCCTTTCTCACTATTCTCCCATATCTTTTATTTCAATTTATCATAACCAGCCAATTTGATGTACTTTTTTTTTTTTTTTTTTTATATTCCAAATGATTATGAATACGAATTTATGGGATCTTGTTTCTTTTCTACATCATATCTATCTTGGCTTATGCAAGGCAACGCCCCCTCCATTTAAGTTTTTAAAACTTGGTGTGTCTCAATTAAACAAGCCTGTAGTCAGTTCATATAAATTAAAATTTGTGATAATTTAGTTTAAATATTATATGTTTTTATTATATTTTCATGCCTAATTAATTGCGTAAATATTGTTTCGGAAAATAAATTGTTGTTCACTCGACCGTTGTACATAAGCATGAGGGATGGTTAGACGATTGTGCTTTTTTAAAAATTTGCATATTTTTACAGTCTATTCATAATTCTCGTAACAATCGTAAACCAACTATATTACATTTCCTTTTTTTTTTTAGAAAATTATGATTTTTCACCCAAACAGATTAAGAGGTGTAATCGAGTATTTAAGACTGCCAATGAACCAAATATATGATCTAGCATGGGTTTTTGAATGCCCATGTTTGGTTCGAGATTTTACCGAGCTTATATAGGATAGGCTCGAGCTCGGCTCGTTAACCATAACGAGCTCGAGCTATGTTAGTAAATTTAAAATTCATATTTTTATCAATTTATATAATGTAATGTAAATAATGTATTGTTAATTAATGTAATATATAATGTAAACTCTATATAATCTTATATGTTCAATTCACGAGTTTCTCAATGAGTTGACTACTCGTGAGTCAACTATTGCGGGCTTAATCATAACATAGTCCGTGCTCAATTAATCGACTTGTTTAAATAAACGAGCTATAGTTTGATATCGAGTTGATTAGCCAGATCTGAAGCGGGTGGATCTTAACACAAGTTTTTCTTAGGATGGGTAGAACAACTTTTGCTATGTTGGAAATGGAATGAATCGATTACTTTGATACCCAAAATCTACATTTGTCTTCCACCTTCAAAGATGGTGTACAATCAAACAAAATTGGATTGAAGCAATCATACTCATTGTTTGTCCTTGATAAGTTAGTAAAATTAAATGGTTATTGTAGTTCAAATGTAATAATATGAGTATACATGTTAAGTAGTGATAAAAACTTTATGGAAACCTAAAATAATAACATATGGAATAGCTTCGTAAGACTGAGAAGTGTATCATATTGAATAAATTTATAGAGAGATGAGATTTAAACAAATATCAAAATAACCCATATTTTTTTAAATGAAATCCAAAATCTCAAATCACCATATCGTTGTATGCGTTTCTAAAGTCGATAATTTGTCTATTAAAATAGTCCTTAGTCATACAAATTGTTGAGAACCCTACTATGTTTATTTGTTTAGACATTAATGGAATTGGTGATCAGTTGATGCTAATCACTTTACTACACAACCTTTACCAAGGAATGATTATATCTAGGGCGTGTCCCTTGGCTTTAAATGAATAAATAAATAAATTATAGGATGTCACTCAATTCAGTGCCAATGGAATATAAATTAAAGTGCAAGAACCATGTCACTAGTATAATTATTATTTATCTAGTGGAGCTACGAAAAATCTACAAAATTACATGGTCTATAACTAATTGGAAGATTTGGGAATAAGCCTAGGATATAGGGTAATCATAGATATAATTCTACTTCCAGAATATGATTATAATATCCCATTAAGGTTGTCTCCACATAGAGTGATTAAGGGTTGGGAATATTTGCTAGTTCAGGCTATGGAATAATGATAGGCAGTAAGTGTACATAGGCAGACAATGAAAATTAAGTATCATTAAAAAAAAATCATGATTAGGCCACTAGCAAGTTATGTTGGCTTATAATTTCAGATTATTAAATTTGTCACTTATTCTATACAGACACAACTCCAAATATAGATACGTAATTTTGTGAATTGGATTGGCAAAATCATAGGTCGCTCTTTTCAAGTTACATCCAAAAATTAAAATATTTTTAAAATAGCCCATGGGACCCATTGAAATAAATCATTGTATTCTAATTCCCAGTTACTCGTATAACATTTAGGTTGAGTTTATTAACATAAGACTTGCTTAATATCTGACTAACATCTTTTGCATGTGATTGTTGTACCCAAGATTTATTAACATTAATTGCACAACCAAAAAGACGTCTACATCATAAAAGAAACAAAAAGAAGTGTTCGAAATGTGTTGGTTTAACTTGAGAGAGCTTAATTAAAATGTACGTTACCGAGATTGGTAGCTATTGAGTTACGAGCAAGTTTACTATCACTACATACATCTTATGAGTTAGTATAAGATGTTAAATTTACTTTTATGTATTACTATTGTTAATTTGGATGAAATAATATAGTGAAGGTTAACGTAATAATACAACCGTATTTAAAGGAGAGTCTTGTAAGGAAAAAAAAAAGGAAGAGAGATGAAATTCGGCAAATTTGAGTTTCCATTTTTAACCAAAACAATAACCTATAAACCTAATATATTATTTTATTATTATTATATCGTGCAATTTAAATAATAGTTGTTTGTGCATTTTGTTTGTAAGTGAAGACCTATATTGTAGGTCTTTGTATTGTATGCAATCGTGCAATGTTATGATTATTGAATTTTAATGTGTATTTCTCTATTTTGTCAAATAAATTGTGCAAAATGATAATTGATATGTTCAAAAATAGTTACACACTTCAGAAGTTGGATCGGCTAAGTCATACTCTTTTTTACAACTCTTTGAATGCCGACGATCTGATGGCATCTTGGCTATGTAGAGATCGACCTGTAAAAGAAGGCATCAGAACGCTAGTGTAGACACTACAAGTTAGGATGCGAAATCCCTCCACTGTATACGTAGAGCATGTAAAAATATTGCAATTTAGAATAAGGTTTGGGTCCATATTTATGAGAAGTAAAAACTTGTTTCATAAGCAATGGATCTCGTGTCTTATACGAAGCTACGTATTTTCATACCAGAATAAGATATTTTTCATTCATGACCATTTTTCAAATTCTCATCTCGAACCCTAACAATAGTTGGGCCTCGAAAACCCACAATTTAAGCAACAGGACGACCATTTATCAGGTCGAGCTCGCCCACTCGCGTCGGTCAAGCTACTATCATTCAGTTGGTCATCCAGTACCAGGGCGGATTTACGGTGACCTTTGGAGGGGCCACGACCTCCCCAAGTTTTTTAAAACCCCCTACTATTATATAAGATTAATTTTAGTATTGAGATTTTATAGTACTTGACCTCTATAATGTTGTATTTACTCAAGATGGTCTATTGGTAAACATACATCTTACCTATACAATAGGTGCAGGGATCAATTCAGATTGATGAGCTTCTTTTTTTCTTTTTTCTTTCCCTATCCCTTCTTGTTTTTATAATTTTGATTTTCACATCAACAAACATATTTTATTTAGTATTCTTCATGCTACTTATCAATATAAATTTTGATTTTCACTTCAACACACATGCTAAATAACAAACATATTTAATTGAATATATTTCAAAATATTTACGTCGTCCAATCAAATTTTACACATACTACATCATTCAAGAAACCCCATTAATCATACATGATTTGTTGTACTGCAGTAAAATAAATATTTTTAAATTTATACGACATTATAGGGTTGGCCCTCAATATATGATTTGTTGTACTGCAGTAAAATAAATATTTTTAAATTTATACGACATTATAGGGTTGACCCTCAATATAGGCCTAAGCCCCCAATCTTGAGAGGACCAAATTAAAAAAAAAAAAAAAAAAAAAAAATAAATATATATATATATATATATGAGAGAGAGAGAGAGGAAAAAAAAGATGATTCAAAAATATTAAAATGTGAAAGTTTAGTTTTTTAACTTCTAACGTAAAAACTGAACGCCTAACTATTTCTACTGCACTTTATCTTCCGAAATTCGATTATTCCCCATATATTTTTAGTTTAATCTCAAGTAATTTTGCATATTAGTTTCTTTCAATTTTTTATAATCTATACTTTTAGAGCCTTCTAATCAATTTTCTAAGTTCATGAATAACGAAAATAACTAATTAATACTAATAATATTATACTTTGTGAGTTTTTCTAATTAGATACATAAACAATCTAATAATTTTGTCATTTGATGAAGGCTCCAGTTATTCTTGCCGGAGAAATGTGATGAGATATATAAATTTTAATTGTGGATAGTTATGGTCAATTACTTGAGAAATATTTAATCAACACTTATCTTCAAAAAAATATAAGAAAAGTGATGTTTGAGTACGTAGTATTAAACTATGGATTACTCAAAATAATTCTTGTGTTTATGAAAAAATTATATTACTCCCTCCGTCCCAAAATAATAGTTCTACGGTTGATTTCACATATATTAAGAAATTGATAGTTTATATAGTTAAGTCATTAATTTAGTTAGTATTTCCAATTATACCATTCTTGAATTTATTAATGTCAATTAATGCTTATAAAAATCAGTGTTGGAATTAGTATATTTGTCATTGGAATAATAAGATTTTACATTGTAATCATCAATTTTTCAATTTACCATGTAAAAAATTAGTATTTCAAGAATATTAATTAAGGGTATGTGTGGAAATGAAAATTTAATGATATGTTAAATATAGTAAGTATAGAATACTAGTATTTCAAGAATATTAATTAAGGGTATGTGTGGAAATGAAAATTTAATGATATGTTAAATATAGTAACTGGACTATATTTGTGGGACAGACGAAAATGAAATAATGGACTATATTCGTGAGACGGATGGAGTATATCGGAAATCTGGCCTTGTGTTATTATAATTTAGTTAAATAAAATTTAACTAAAAACTCAAAACAAACGTTGGCTTTAGGACTTTATTTATATATTTTTAATTTTAAAGCAACATTTAAACTTGAAATGTTTTACTCCATGTGGGTATTAATTAGTAGTAGGGTGTAATAAATGAGCGATTAAGAGTGAAGTTTTTATAGGCATTTTAGTGTTGTTTGTTGAGTACCAATAATGTAACTATGATTGAAACCAGACAGCGGATTAACACAGGTCTCGAGATCTTGGGATTGGCAGTCTGAAATTTAACTCCCTTTCGTATTTTCTTTTTAGGAAACACCAAACAAATAGAAATTCCAGAGTAGTGTTTGAAGATGAAAGCCTGCATCATTCTTCAAAATTAAGTGTATTTGTACAACAAGTCAACTCTTTGCAGAGCATGGGCGGTGCTCATACACGACAATCGGATTTAACGCGCGATAGCGACTTTTTTGCTTCTCACTAACATTACATTATTTTTCGGAACAAATGGTAATAAATAAATAGATTTACGATTATTGCACGCAATTTAATTAAATTTTGATAATGTGAGCTGAAATGTTTACGCAATGAAATTTTGGTAGCATGTACAAAAATCCTTCTAATTAATGTTGATCAAAATTGACAAAATTACCCAAAATAAGAATATATAAACTACATAAGAAAAACAAGCGAAAATTTCAGTTTAGTGCGACCACCAAAATTGATGCATATTTTTCAATAACATATTCATATTTTTAAGGTGAACGTAAAAAGATATTTTAAAAAACATGAATATTCACCTTAAAAGTATTAAAATTTGTTTGAAAAGTATATATCCGGATTTGATAAATTTACTTTAAAAATAAATTTAAAAAACATGAAATAGGTCATCAAATTAGGGATTTATGGGTCTTGAAAGAAAACATAATAATATTAATAATAATAAAACACCAAATTATAGACATCAACATATATGTTCCCAATCCGGCTATTATAGAAAAGACATGTCCACGCTACTAGTAACCAAGTTGCGAGTCCTGGGACAACCTAAAAAAATAAAAAGTTTTCCAATTTTATTAGCTAAACATTATCCTGTCATTAGAATTAAAAAGGCAGAACAGTTAATCTTAATTTCTTTCGTATTAGATTGACATCCAGAAGTCCTTTTTCGAATTTTCAACTAACTGAAAACTCTTTTCAACAATCAATCCAAAAAATGAGTCTTGTTTAAGTTCTCATAAAAATAAAGTGAAATTTCATTTTCGCTATTTTTTATTATGAAAATGATATTTTGGAAATACAATCAATTCCCACTTTAACCCACAAGAAAAATAACATGAAAAAAAATAAGAACACTATAAAGATTTGGCAAAAACTTGTATTAAATTAGTCTGACCCGATACTCTAATATATTAATTTCTAAATTATGATGTATTAATTTTGTACTTAAAATGATTAATTTTTTATAAATATCTAACATGTATTATGATGTACTGATAAATAATTTCTTGGATTAACTCATCATCCTCCACCGGATTTGCTCATAGTTATCCATAATATTCCTTACACACACACAACACGAGTTACTTTAGGGTAATCAATTAGTAGTACTCCTATATTTTTAATATTTGGACAAAGATTAAGAAAAAGAAAGAGTATGGCATGTGACTTTAGGGCTTCAAAAACCTACAAAACCAAAGTCCCCATCTTTCACACACACTTTTGCTTTG
This sequence comes from Phtheirospermum japonicum, assembly GCA_014905375.1. Lineage (NCBI taxonomy): Eukaryota > Viridiplantae > Streptophyta > Magnoliopsida > Lamiales > Orobanchaceae > Phtheirospermum > Phtheirospermum japonicum. The sequence goes on from BMAC01000783.1 coordinate 409,728, forward strand.
CTATATTCTCTCTCCAATAATCACAAACCATAATCTATAGGTTGAGGCTAAAACTCACCTCATTTCCACTTTATTTAGAAACTTGATGATGGAGAGAGAAAGTTGGACACCACCACCACAAAACACTCAACAAAGAGTCTCTGTGTTGTGTTGTTAGCTAGCTATTCTATGTGGGGGTCCTCTCTCTACTGCCATGGAACCTCAACCAGTCCCTCTTGTAAACAACACTTTTTTCATCACTAAAAAGCCTAAGGGACAACATCACTACTACTAAATAAATAACTGTAGTATATAAATTGGATCAACACAGAAGAAGAAGAAGAAGAAGAAGAAAAAGAAGAAAGCTGAAAACCTTATCTCCAACACAGTATTAATTTCTTCTCTTCTGCTCCAAAGAATTTCAGAGACCCCACCTTTTTTTATTTCTTTCTTTTCTTTTAATTTTTTTTTATTTCTTCTTAGATTCTTGAAAGGGACGTTTTGTGAATTCTTTGTATCTATTAATTTTGTAGTGAAGATTATTTTAGATTTTCACAAGAATTTGCAGTTGTGGCTACCACCCGCCGCCTGACTTCCGATTCCGGCGCCTTTGCAGACTGGATCGCTTCCTCTAATTCTGCCTCCGCCGCCGGAGACCTATCCCTGGGCTTCAATGCCGCCCCATCCGCCGGAGCCGCCGTCAACCCCACCGCCGGGGGGATGTGGCCATCCGCCGCCGGTTCCTCCACCGCCGCCAGGCACATCAACTGCGGCCTCCCGCCGGAGTTCTTCTTCGTCGCGCCGGCCTCTTCCTTCCAGCACCACCACCACGCGGAGGCCGGCGGCGGCTCCGCCGCCGCCGCCACCATCAACTTCGACCCTCACTCGCTCAACACCTCCAGCGCCATCGGCGTGATCCCTCTCCTCACGGCCACCCCGTGCCTCGCCGGCGGCGCTGATGACGATTTGCTGAACAGCGCGCGCAACCGCGGCGGCGCCGCCGCCGCGATGCAGCTTTGGCAGAACCAGCAGGGGCAGAACCCTTCTACTTCTTCCTCGGCCTACCTGATCAAGCCCATGACCCTCGAACACACCAATCTCCTCCAAACCGGCGGCGTGGCGAGCAGCAGCGGCGGCGGAGTCGGGCGGCCGTCGTCCTCCATCGGAACCACCACCTGTCAGGACTGCGGGAACCAAGCCAAGAAAGACTGCTCGCACCGGAGATGCAGGACTTGTTGTAAGAGTCGAGGCTACGATTGCACCACCCACGTGAAGAGCACGTGGGTCCCGGCGGCTCGCCGCCGCGAGCGGCAGCTCATGACCGGTAATCCCGCCACCGGCGCTGGCTCCTCACAGTCCACCTCCGGTTCCAAGAAACCTAGACTTGGCGGCGCGTCTCAAACTACCTCTCACACTTCAACTTCTAACAACACCCCGCCAAGAAGCTTCGAAACTAGTTCTAGCCATCAAGGTAGGTTTTTATATATATATATATAAATGAACATATATATAAACATAAATATCTCATTCACATTCTCTAATCGATGTTGTAACAAATTGGAATTTTATTAGCGTTTATATTATTTTATGTTACACTTTTAAATTAAATTGGAAACTACGCATATATGTTATGTAGATGCAAGTTTCAAAGATTCATTGCCCGGTCAAGTACGAGCTCCGGCGGTTTTCAAGTGCGTTCGAGTAACGGCGCTTGACGACGGAGAGGATGAGTATGCATACCAAGCGGTTGTTCGAATAGGCGGCCATGTTTTCAAGGGTTTCCTATATGATCAAGGGGTTGAAGGGAGGGATGGGCTTCCGAATTTATCGGAATTGCATTTGGGCGGCGGCGGCGGAGACGGTGGTGGTCACGGCGGCGGAAGGAATGGGGGTGCTTCATCTGCGCCACCGGTTAATCTTGACCCATCCGATCATATATATGCTGCCTCGGGTGGCGGGTTGCTTGGTGGGTCAAGTTATGGTAACCCGATAAATTGATTTTCTTTCACTATCATATCATATCATATCATATCAGGGTTTGAAATGAAATGAAATTGAAATGACGTTTGCTCTGATTAGTATAATTCCACTGTTGGTAATAGTATCTTTATAATTCTTTTACCAGACTTTTTTTTCTTTTTTCCTTTTTTTTATAGCACATTTATGTGCCCTAATTAAATTGCCATAAAAATGTAACTAATTTAGATGTTGTTATATATGTATGGCTTATTGACACGCATTCACAAGTAGAAAATGTGAGCAAGTGTGCATAATAATTAAGTTTAGTTCTGATCGTATTTAACATTATTACATGTGTTTCCAAGTTAATGTATCAACTAGTAATGTCTTGAATTGCTTCATATATTCTTAAAGGTTTGGTCTTTTATGCCTGATTTATATATAATGCTCGAGTTCATCATCTTATGTGGATCCACTTTATTATTGTGTATATATGTAATGGGAATGTGAGCAGAGAACAATTATTGTTTTGCTAGTTTAGACTTCAGTTGTTGCAATGTCAACATCATACATACATTGCTGAACAAGCAGAAGCAGTAAATTCACTTTCAGCTCTCTCTAGTCTCACTTGATGATTTTGAAATGCCTTAAAATTAAAAAAAAAAAAAAAAAATTCTCTTGGGAGTGTAATTTTGATTTAATTATAATTTATTTGCTTGCTCATTTTCTCCTGGGCTTTGTTTGTTGCTTTCTTGTGTTTATTTAAATATTTTTAAATTCCTTATCTAGCTTTATTGTTATATATAGGACAAAGTACTTATCGGCGGTGTTTATTTGACATGTAAAGATGGAAAGATTATGTGAGACATGATTGTGGTGGACTGGTGGATTAATAATCAATTTTGTTAGAACACTCAGATAGAGATCAAATTTAATTGATTTCCTTTTAGGCCACATTTAACTTTCGGCCGTGTACTTATCAAGTTATCACGTGCTATCTGGCTTTAATATTTCTAATTATTTGATAATTTGGTCTTTGTCAGTTTTTGCAAGATATTACATATCATTTGATTTGGAAGAAGTCACTTGTGTTTGTGTTTAATTGAGTCGAGTTGAGCTACTCGAGTATGTATCAATGTTGAGCTCGAGCACTTTAATACTCGACTCGATAAGATTGCGAGTCTAATCGATTTTTGATAGATTTATCATTTTATTATTATTATACTTAGTAATATATTACAAAAATTAATATTAAGTATTTTATTTTATGATTTTTAGGGTTTTTTATTAATATTATATAACTCAAGTTAAGCTCAAGCTTGTCGAGTTTGAGAAAATTAAGCTCGTTCAAGATTGAGTCTGATAATGATCAACTCGGCTGAGGGTTAGTGAGACTCGAACACTAGAATTCTGATTAATTGAACGTAATAATAGTAGCCCTATTCACGTGACATGTGAAGCTTTGAATTTAATGTTCATGGACATGTAGGACTAAGTGTTAAAACCTTTCATCCCACAGCACATGTAGAGATTATGTAAATGTCTGGATTCAGCTTTTGTTGGGAAAAAGGTGGTTTTGTTGTATATGACTAATGGTATCAACACGTTACATAAGTTTTTTGGTCTCAACGTTTTGTTTAATATCCTAATATTTGGGTTTGTACCTCTTTTAAATAACTAAGTGATAGCAATGTAATGGAATTGAGCATTAAAAACTATATTGTGTTGTTCGGTCATTATTTGAGATTTATTACATGTGGTTGCGTTTTTATGTTAGATCTGAAGTAGTTGATGAACAAAGGTGTTGGAGATTTTATGTGTTTGTATCACTCATTCTATACAAGCTTTTTGTTACCTACCTCCATTGCTGCTCACTCAATCATTTGCCATAATAATGTGATTTATTAGGTGTGAATTTTATATTTTTAATATTATATTCAATCTTAAAAACTAGGACTCCACCGACAAAAACCAACGTGAATTTTTCTTTCATATTCTTTAATCTTTTATATGATTTGATATTTAGTGTATATATATTTTGGAATATTTGTTCACTTTCAAATGTGTGGCATGATAATATGACCTACCAAAAAAACACTTGTGGTGCTTGTCAATTGTCATTCATTCATCAAACTCTATAAAAAAGCGTAAGTTGGGCGTCCTGTTTTTCCGGAAACTTTGCGTGCTGTTCTCAATTGAATGAAGCTGTCATTTACCTTTTTGTGGCATCCAATTCATTTTAATTTATAATGTTCTAAAAAGTATTAGGTACTAATCGTCGAGGCAAAAATAGGGTTCGATATATCGATAGGGTTAGGCACATAGCCATAAGAAAAACGTAGGATCAATATAAATCTCGCGCTTAAGCATGGTTAACATAGGATGTTATAGGACAATGATTTGTACATTTGTTGCAACTTTTTTATTTGGATCAATCAAAGAAAGTGAAAGATTGAAGGATCTTAATTTTAAACCCTAAATTACTATTCTTTACATGTTACTACTTCAGGCTATGATTATGATCATTATATATATGCTCATGATTTTTATTTGTATCGACTTGCACATAAAGTTTATCAGGCGTAAAATAAAGTTGGCAACAAACTTTCGTAATGCAGAATTTTTGGGGGTTTTGGATCGAATGATAAAAGGAAAGCTCAAAAATCAAATATAAAGGAATAATTGTTGAATTAATTCTCGGAATAATATATATACTAGTTTAACACTCGTGTATTACACGAGATTTATAAGAAACAAAATATAAAAAATATTTGGAGAAATTACAAAGTTTAAAATTTAAAATAAAAAATTGAAAGGATGTGTTCTCATCCCGTACTATAATTATTAACTAATATAATATTTAAATATTTAGATTAAATTCGTTAATAATTATATTTACATACTTATAAATTCAAAAGATGTCATATTTAAACCCGTCTCTAATATATATTAATTAATTATTATTAACTCATTTTATATTTTCATGTTTAGATTAATCTTGTTAATAATTACAGTTACATACTTTGAAAAATTCAAAAGTTATCATACTTTCAAGCCTTATCGCATTGTGTCATTATCTAATAAATATTAATTAATTATTATATAATGTTACATACTCCAATTATTGCAAATATATCATAATTTACCTATACACAATATTTAAAATTTCAAAAATAAATTATTTCAACTTTTATTATAAATATAAGTTATTTAGTTATTTTCATAAATTAGGAGTATAATATATATGTATAGCTCATAATTAAAAACCGCACTACAAAATAAAAATGTGATTAGTTATCAATACTTTCTAAATTTCCAAGAATAAATAAATAAATACTACATTCTAAGGGGTTTTTTTTTGGTTTTTTTTTTTTTGTGTGTTTGTGTGTGTTACTGTAATGAATGATATAATGATAAATATTGGAGAGTAATTTTCGTGAGCCTTAACATACAAATCTTTGTAAGTTCGACAAAGAGTATAAATATCCTTTTAATACTCCCTGCAAACTCAACTCTTTTATCCTCATTTTATTTTATTTTTCGTCTCTAAACTATTACCTATATGAATAAATTCTTAAGCTATCGAAACATGATTTGTAAACAAGGATTTATTATAGCCTCAAAAGTTCAGTCCAACTGCACCCTAAGAATTTGATTTAATTATTTTACATTATATTCATTCAGAATCAGTCACAAGAAGAATATACAATTCTACTAATATTAATATTTCGAGAATTTCGTAATACTTTGCGTTTATGTAAATATGAACGGGAAGATTGCCCAAATAATTACCATTTTACAATCGGAAAACTCATTTTCAAACTCAAAATGTAATAACAGTTATTAAAGAATAATTCTCCTCCTTTAATAAACTCATTTTCAAACTCATTAGTATATATTTCTAGCACATTTAACACTCTTTATATTCTTTTTTTCCAATAATACATATATTTATCAAACTTTATAAATTGGAACCTTAATTCTTTTTATTCACGGAAAAAGTTTTATCTATTGTATATACATATAAAGTTGTGATGATTAGGGAAAATAGAGTGCTCATTTATTTTAATGTGTGCTTTAAGCTTGCGAGTTGGCTCATTCAAAAACTCATGAACTGTTCATGTATTAATATACATAGTTTATACTATATAATACACTAATTAATAACACAAATTATTTATATATTATAAGTTTATGAAATTTTATATCGATTGTGACTTCAATAAATGAACTCCATCTTGGATTTTTTTAAGCTCGTTAAAACTCAACGAACTTATGTTCGTTTTTAGTAAGCTTAAAAAGTTGCAGCTCTAGTGATGATCATTTAGTGCTGAGATCCAAAGGAATTACAACATTATATATTGTATGAAAGAAGAATTAATTACTTATCGGTACTAACGTGACAATAGGTCATATTTGGGCTTCAATATTTGAGAGAATAAACTTGAGGCCCATAATAAGTGGGCTCCGTTGCAAAGATCGTGGCTTCTTTCAACCTAGTCTGCCTTGGATGGACTCGAAGTTATTCCTTGAATTGTGCAAATTTCACGACCATTAGCCGGGGGCAATTAATTAATTACATCGTCTTACAACTTGCCAGGTTCACCGAACAAAAATATATTATTGTTTAT